>JAOWBC010000002.1:24321723-24363299 GCA_028566105.1 Hypoplectrus providencianus | reverse complement strand
TTAAGGTAACTCAAAGGGTATAACATTACCACTAATGTGTTTCTCTTTTTCTGAACCCTTATAGAGCAATGCCCCCCTGCCTTTATAACTAAACCCGACCCTCAGACTGTGTTTGTGGGAAAGAGGGCAATGATACAGTGTGTTATTTCAGGATCTGCTCCACTGAATGTTGTCTGGCTCAAAGACAACCAGGCCTTACCCAAAGTGCCTACACACTACCAAACATCTTGTGAAAGGAATAAGCACACTCTTGAGATAACCAAACTTGAGCCAGCTGACAGGGGGCTCTATGTGTGCAAGGTGTCCAATAATATTGGGACATCTGAGTGCAGCATGGAGCTGCGGGTTATTGATAAGCCCAACTTTGTGCAGCCCCTGGGTCCCATTGCTGCTGTTGTGGGAGGTCCTCTGCACCTGGAGTGTCAGGTGGACGAGGACACTGGAGTTACTGTCACCTGGACCAGAGATGGTAGAAAAGTCCATCAGTCTCCGGACTGTAAACTGTCTTTTGAGGATAAGGCGGTTACTCTTGATATCCTTAAAACCACACTGAAAGATTGTGGAAATTATGTGTGTACAGTGACAAATGAAGCTGGGAGTGCAACTTGCTCCACCGCGGTGAAGGTTCAAGGTAAGGGCTGTCTCGTAAGTTTTAATAGTTACTGCAGCATTTGAAGCCGTTTGCAAATCTGCAGTTCTGAAATTTCCTGAAGTGTATTATGTGGTGTCCAGTTTAGGTGTCAGTGCAGCTTCAGCTGCCCATGTTTCATGTCTTAAATCTTTTCTCTTTCATTGCTCGGTTGTTATTTTCAAACAACTTCTTTGACTTCATATTAGCTCTTTTTAACCACGCTCCTCTCCAGAGCCACCAGTCTTTGTAAAGAGGCTTGAAGCCACCTCAGTTTGGAAGCAAGGCAGCTCTGCACGTCTACAGTGCACCGTGAAAGGATCCCCCGAACTTCATGCAACCTGGTTCTTTAATAACAGCGAGTTGCCTGCTGGTGGCAGGTTTGACACCAGTATGAAGGACGGTGTCACGACTCTTGAGATAAAGGATGTCATGATGAGTGACAGTGGAACCTTTACCTGTGAGGTTCTCAATGACTCTGGCTGTGAGAGCTGCAGCACTAAAGTTACAGTGAAAGGTGTGTAGACTGAGGGTATCTAATCAAACAGCAGATTTTCCTGTCAGAATAAGGATCCATCTGACTGACCCATTTGTTCCCCTTTAGAACCACCATCATTCAGAAAGGAGTTACAGTCTTTAGAGGCGGTCAGAGGATCTGTAGCTGTACTGGAGTGTGAAATTGCAGGCTCTGCACCACTTGAGGTGGCCTGGAAAAAGGATAAGAAACGCCTGTCAGCAGATAAGAAGTACAAAATAGTGTCACAGGGATCCCTGACCGCTCTGGAGATCCACTCCTTTGAGAGCGCTGATGCTGGTGAATATGAATGTGTCATATCAAATGAGGTTGGGTCAGTAACGTCAAAGTCGATGGCTAAATCAAAAGGTTAGTGATGTAAAATAAAATACAGGGAATGCTTTAAAACTTTAATTATCACTAGCTTACTCCTCTGGCTGGTGTTTATATCAATATTACCAAATCTGTTATTACAGAGGCTCCAATGTTCTCAAAGAGGATTGAGAGTGCCACAGCAGTGTCTGGAAATACAGTGAAGCTACAAGGAACCGTAAAGGGCTCAGCTCCCATCACTGTCAAATGGATGAAAGACTCTGTGATACTGAGAGATGATGATCCAAATGTCAAAATGACATTTGAGAACAACATCGCCAGTATTTCCTTCTCCTCTGTTGAGATTAAGCATGGCGGCAAGTACACTTGCCAGGCCGAGAATGAGGCGGGACAGCAGAAATGTGAAGCTGTCTTAACAATTCAAGGTTAGAACTCATTCCTGCTTATAAGAAGTTTGTTTTGAATTTGGAAGCCAAATGTTTTTAACTGTAAAACTCATCTTGTATTATAGAACCTGCTAAGATCTTAGAGAAAACAGAGTCCGTCAGTGTGACTGCAGGAGAATCTGCTATGTTGGAGTGCGCAATCTCTGGAAGCCCAGAGCTCAAAGTGAAATGGTTTAAAGACGGCAAGGAGATGATCAGTGGCCGTAAATATAAGATGACAGTGAAGGAGAACACCGCCATCCTGAAGATTCTCACTGCAGATAAAGGAGACACTGCAGAGTACAAGATGGAGTTGTCCAATAAAGTTGGAAAAGATGAGTGCACCTGCTCGGTCACTGTTATAGGTTAGTTTTAGCCAAGAATGTCTCTTTAATAACAACTTCAAGATTAGGCCCTCCGTGACTGTTTTATTTTTGATATATTTCCTTACACAGATCGTGCGGTTCCACCATCCTTCACCAAAAGTCTAAAGAAAGTGGATGGGACTATCGGTAGTAATGTTACCCTGGAATGTAGAGTTTCAGGGTCTCAGCCGATTGCTGTGTCTTGGTTCAAAGACGATAAAGAAATCCACAGCAACAACAAATATAAGCTTGAGTTCAGTGAGCTTACAGCCTCTGTGACAGTAACCAGCCTGGAGCAAAACGATGGTGGAGTTTATAAATGCCGGGCCAAAAACGATGCAGGAGAAAAAGAGACCAGTGGTACTCTGTCCGTCAAAGGTCAGATGAGTTCAACTACTTAAACCTAAGATTAAACAGGAATTTGGCAGAAAGTTTATTGATAGGCCTTGAACATGTATGCTCTTTTTCTTCCCAAATGACTCCAGAAACTCCCATCTTCACGGTGAAACCTGAGTCCCAGGATGCTTCACCTGGATCAAATGTTGTCATAAAATCATCCTTCACAGGATCAGCTCCTCTCGTTGTTAAATGGTTCAGAGAGGAAAAAGAGATTTTCACTGGTGGAAGGTGTTTCATAAAGAAAGATGCCACTTCCAGCTCTTTGGAGCTTCACTCTGTGAAATCCAGTGACTCCGCTAAATATACATGCCAAGTATCCAATGATGCCGGGAAGGTGGACTGCACTGCAGCCCTCTTTGTCAAAGGTGCTGTTTTATTCTTTTGTTTCAAAGAAATGACAAGCTTAACTGTTGTTTTCTTTAATTTACCCCTGATTTTACTGTAATTGTTACTGTTAATTTGCAGAAGCCCCAACATTTACAGTGAAACTCGAGCCTTCACAACTGCTGAAAACTGGCCAACCTCTGAAGTTGTCCTGCAAAGTGCAGGGCACTCCTGTTATTAGCATCAAATGGTTTAAAAATGGCTCAGAAATTGCTTCAGACCACAGACACACAATGTCCTTCGACAGTGCAATAGCCACTCTGGAGGTTGACAACTGCTCTCTAGACGATAGTGGAGAATATGTCTGCATGGCGTCCAGCGAGGCCGGCAAAGACCAATGCAGCAGCTCAGTAACAGTGAAAGGTTGGTCCAGTCTTCAGCCGTATCATATTTTAGACATAAAGTCTGGTCCACATTGTTCTTAACATGTTCAGTGCTACCTACATTAATGGGAAGTCTTATTTATCCTCCTGTTACGTACAAAACTGGAAGTGTCCACTTCAGAGGATGAAACTGCTCCCATCTCTCATTTTTGTTGGCTTGACTGTGAATCAAAATATCCAGTAGAGGGCAGCACAGCTCTATGAATGTTTCTGACAACAATCCCTCTAATAACATTTCTTTTGTGCAAACTCAATCTTTAGAGCATCATGTCCTTTGACCTTCACTACAGAGAAAGAAACCTTACCCAGAAAACATAGTTTCCAAAAAAAACATGTTGGCTCATGTTGGTCAAATCAGATGTTTGACAATCAGCATCAACGTTCAGTGGCATTGGTTAACAATCAGAAAAATAGTTTTCTTCTAAGAAGTGAACAGCTTTACAGTTGCTGCTTCAGAGTTTGCTTCCAAACACAATGCAGAGAAAAGATGCACCTTCATCAGTACTGATGAGTGTTTGTTTGTTTGTTATGTGGGGGCTCTGAACAGCAAAATGAACTCTGTGGACCAGACCTCCTCAGCCCTCAACTGCCTTAAATATAACACTGATTATGTTTGTTTCATAGAGCCTCCAGTCTTTGTGAGGTCTTTCGAATCCTCTGAACTCCTAAAGGGATCCGACATTATTTTGGAGGGAACCGTTTCAGGTTCCCCTCCGTTTGAAATAAGTTGCTTCCTCAATGATAAACTGATCCGAAATGACAAAAAGCACATGATCAGTGTGGAGAATGACACCGTCACTCTTCAGATCTCAAACTGTGAGAGAGGAGACGCTGGGACATACCAGTGCACTGTTGCAAATGATGTTGGGGAGACATCTTGTTCTTGCCAGATTTCACTCAAAGGTTAGTCAAAAGGCAGTGTCAGATACTGTTGCCCAAGCTTATCATTTTACATGTTGCCAATTGCCTATGATTTAAGCTTTGCTGCAAATTTTAGCAATTAAATTTTGGGGCATTAAGGATGACTTTTTGCTGTAAACACTGTGCATACCTATGGTAACAAAATCTGCACACAATAACATTTTCAGTTCTAAATAGTTTTATATTATTGTGCTTTTTATGAGGAGAATTTTTTTTCTACAAGCCTTTCTTTTTCAGGAAGCTTAGAGAAAGGTTAGATCAGTGAGAATATGTGCAATGTGGATCCTCTGTGTTTAACAAATCCTCTTGCAGCCTACAGTCTGATCTGTGGTCTTCTCTCACTAGAACCACCATCATTTGTTGAAAAACTAAAGGATATGTCCTGCATGTTGGGCTCAGAGATCACTATGAAGTGTTTGTTATCTGGGTCACTTCCCATGACTCTCTCCTGGATAAAGGATGATTATGAGCTCACAGAAGACGAACATGTTAAGATGTCCTTTGAACCCACAAGTGCCGTGTTGATTTTGAAAAATGCTCAGTTATCACACGGTGGGAAATATGTCTGTCAGGCACAGAACAAAGCCGGGACTCAGAGATCTGCCGCTGTGCTCGTAGTCACAGGTTTGTAGGATGTTTGTTTCTTGTCATGACTGCTGTTGCTTTTCTGTCAAGCTTCAAGTTTCATCTGTCGCATTAACACCTGTATATGGTAGCTCCTAACTCAGTTGTGGACTGTTTTATTATCCCAGAGCCAGCAAGTATTTCAGAACATGCAAAGTCCATCAGTGTAACCCAAGGCGACCCGGCAAGGCTTGAATGCAGATTCTCAGGCACCAAACCGCTCAAGTCCAGATGGATAAAGGAGGGCAAAGGGCTATCCTCAGGCCGGAGATACAAAATCCAGAGCTCAGACTCCAGCTCTGTGCTCACGATTATAGCTACAGAGAAAAGTGATAGCGCTGAATACACCTGTGAGGTTTCAAACAGTGCTGGGAGCGATTCATGTGAAGCAACCGTTACGGTCTTAGGTCAGTTTATTCCAAAGTTTTATATCTTTTATGAAATTTTCTCATCTTGTTATTCATACAAACAACTTAACATAATTTTTGCACTTTGTATATAATAGATCAGATTATTAAACCATCTTTCACGAGAAAACTGAAGCAGACAGAAGGTATCAGAGGATCGTTTGCTCATCTGGAGTGTCTTGTATCCGGCTCCCTGCCGATGACGGTACAGTGGTTCAGAGATGAGAAAGAAATCCAGACTGATGACAAACACAAGTGCACATTCTTTGAAAATGTTGCTTTCCTGGAGGTCAGTCGTCTGGACAGTAAAGACAGCGGCAGCTATATCTGCATGGCTGAAAACAAAGCAGGATCTGTCAAGTGCTCTGGGATCTTGTTTGTTAAAGGTTAGAACTCAACTTGATCTTGAGTAACTTTCATAGATTTAACATGTATTGACACTGAATATATTATGAATATGTTATTATAAAATTGTTGGGTTTTGTCCACCAACAGAACCACCATGCATTCTTGAAAAGCCTGAATCCATGAATGTTTTGCCTGGGTCAAGGGTTAAACTTAATGTCCGGGTCTCTGGCACGCCGCCACTGACCATCAAGTGGTTCTCAAACAAGAAGGAGATTTTTTCCAGTGCCGACCGTAATGTGGTCAAAGACAACACTTCAAGCTCACTGGAGCTCTTCTATGCCAAAACCTCAGATTCTGCTGACTATGTCTGTGAGATACAAAATGATGTTGGCTCCACTTCCTGCCAGGCAACACTCTTTGTTAAAGGTTAATACTGACCTCTATCCTTTATCAGTTTTCTTTACTTTATGGTGTTAACAGTATGTGAGTAACTTCTGTATGCATTTTTTACAGAACCTCCCTTTTTCATTGACAAACCTGAAGGTGTATCAGTTGTCAAAGTGGGAGAGAGTAAGATGTTCGAGTGCAGGGTTGCTGGTACTCCAGAGATCTCTGTGCGTTGGTTCAGAGACGGAGCTGAGATTCAGCAAAGTGTCAAACACAAGCTGTCATTTATGAACTCTGTAGCCACCTTAGAGATCTGTCAAGTTAATGAAAACGACAGCGGGAAATACTTCTGTGAGGCCTGCAATGAAGCAGGCACAGAGAGTTGCACTGTTGAGCTAGAAGTCAAAGGTTGGTTTTCCTATATGTTTACATCTTCAAACAATTTGTTGCATCACTAATCTGACGAAGGGTTGCTTTAGCTGTTACTGCTTTGTTATTTCAGTTCCTCCTTCGTTTGCTGAAGAGCTGACAGCTCTTGAAGTTGTTAAAGGCTCCACAGCAGTGTTTGCTGGCGGAGTGGCAGGAAGTGCTCCATTAAAAGTCACATGGTACAGAGACAAAAAGCCAATCAAGTCCAGCCAAAAGTACATTATCGTTGATGGCAAAAATGTCAGCTTGAAAATCCAGGACGTGAAAGAGGAAGATGTTGGTTCTTATCATTGTGTGGTAGCCAATGAGGTTGGCAGTTGTTCTGGCTTTGCAGCTTTGTCTCTGAAAGGTTGGTTTACATCACTACACCGACAATCATCAGGCATACAGCACTGTGCACTGTTTTTTATTACAATGACATCTTTTCTTTGCATTAGTCCCGCCAACGTTTGTTCAGAAGATTGAAAATGTCTCAACTATTCTGGGAAAAGTTGCAATCTTCCGCTGCTCCGTGGATGGTTCTCAGCCTCTCTGTGTACAGTGGCAGAAAGATGAGAATTGGATCCCAGAGGATCCAAAGATTCAAAGAACATTTGAGAACAAAGAGGCCACTCTGAGGATTCCTGCCTGTGAGGCGACTCACAGCGGGAGGTACACCTGCCAGGTGGCAAACGATGCTGGGCAGGACAAATGCTTTGCTACGCTCTTAGTGCAAGGTACTTCTGCTTCATGCTTGATTCTTCTGCATAACATTAGAAGTAGCTCTAATGGCAATAACAAGTGTACTCACCTCTTTTTCTTGGTGTTATAGAACCACCTACGATCCAAGAGAAGCCAGAGGTAATCAAAGTGACTTGTGGGGATCCGGTTAGTCTTGAGTGCAGGGTAGCTGGAAGTCCTCAAATAAGGGTGAGGTGGACTAAAGATGGTAAAGAGCTCCAGTCAAGCAGAAAACACCATCTTTTCTTTGGCAACAACATCAGCAGGCTTAACATACCGTCCTCTCAGCTGGAAGACGGAGGCGAATATTTGTTTGAAGCCACGAATTCTGTTGGCTCTACCAACTGTAAAGTCATGCTGGTTGTTTTAGGTTTGTAAAAAACAATCAACTCTTATTCAAACAGATATTTATGATTTTAGAATTGATTTCTTTTTGACTAATTATCTTTTAATATCACTTCAAACAGAGGAAGTAATTCCCCCGACCTTCATTAGGAAATTAACAAACATCCAAGCTATTATGGGTTCACTGGTAACCATGGAGTGCAGAGTGGCTGGTTCCCTGCCAATATCAGTTGAATGGAGAAAAGGAAACGAAAAGATCAACAAGAGCTCCAAATATGAACTTCTGCACACTGAGAATACCGTCTCTCTGGAGTTCAAACTAAGTGAGAGTTCTGATACAGGAGAATATACCTGTCAAGTTACCAACAAAGCAGGCAGCTGTGTGTGCACTGGAGTTCTCACAGCTAAAGGTTAGACTTGTGGTCACCTTTATTACATTTTTAACTGAAAGGTTGTTGGTCATGTGTGGTAACCATTCTTCTGTGTGGGTTTTAGTGCCACCAAGCTTCGTATCTGAGCCCGAGTCTAAGGCTGTTATTCTGAAGTCTGATGTGCTCTTCAGAAGTGTCTTTGAAGGAACACCTCCATTTATGGTGAAATGGTTCAAGGATGACAGCGAACTGATCACAGGACCATCATGTACAATAAGACTGGAGGAGTATTCTTCCTCAGTCGAGCTCCGATCAGTCGGGACTCTGCAGTGTGGAATTTATTCTTGCCAAGTCAGCAACGAAGCCGGTGCTGTGAAGAGTGCGGCAGAGTTGTTGGTGAAAGGTTGGACTCTTCTTCTTTTTTGTCCGCCAACATCTTCACTTCTTCATAACTTTCATCTTTCTTTGTCCTTTTTCACAGCTTGTTTGTCTTTGTCTTCTTCTTGTTACCATTTCTTTTCCTACCAGGAATATGTTTGTTGTCTTCAGTGTCACTACCTCCGTTCCTAGCATTTATACTAAATTCTGGTGATAATAACTTGATCTTTTTTTGACTTTACAGAGCCCCCTCAGTTTGTCCTGAAACTTCCTCCCACTACCTTTGTGAAGCAATGTGAGGGACACCGTTTTGAATGCAAAGCCACCGCCTCACACTCCCTGAATATGTGCTGGTACAAAAATGACCAAAAGATAACCGATGGAGACAACTATAAAGTAATGTTTGTTGACTCGACTGCGTACCTCCAGCTGCGCAGCACAAGGTTTGAGGATAATGGCGTCTACACCTGTGAGGCTCATAATGATGCTGGCAGTGTGAGCTGCAGCACCATTCTCACAGTTCAAGGTCAGCTATCGAATGGATATCTTTGTTACTTTTCTGTGGATTTGTTTCCCTCTGACCTTGTTTAGCATGAAAGAGATGGAATGAAAATCCCTGATGATGCAGACTTTAAAATTACACCTTGAGTGTTTTTGGAAAACTTAAAAATTCAGCATGGAATCCAACAGCCCACCTTCTGTGTTCAAGATCTCTGTTACATACATACGTTTGTGTATGATAGCATGAGTTTGATTGTTACCTCTTTTTTTAGAAACTTGTTTTTCCTAATTATTGGAATGACATACCCCATAGTATACCCATTCTTTGTAATTTTCTGTGATTTCCCTCACCTGGATGGATTCCTCTGGCATGGACTGAACTTTAGCATGATCTTCAGTGAGATTTTCTTTACAATGGAACTGCCCAACAAAAGTCCTTTTAATTTGTTAACATATCTCTGATGTATTTTCCAGAGTCCCCATCCTTTACTAAAACACCAAGTCCAGTAGAAGGCATTAAAGGGAAAGATGCCAGCCTACACTGTGAGGTATATGGCACTCCACCCTTCCAGGTGAACTGGTACAAAGACAAAAGGCCGCTGAAGGAGAGCAGGAAATATAAGATGGTCAGCGAAGGCAGCTCTGCCACGCTTCACATTATGAAACTGGAGCAGGACGATGCTGGTCTTTACGAGTGCAGGGTGTCAAACAATGTAGGATCGGGAAGTTGTCGCACTACCATTAGCCTCAAGGGTTAGTATATGATCAAAGGCAATTTCCTCAGAGCTAGGTCTCAGTGTGATTACCTGTCCTCACCTGTAATCTTTCCATCACCATTCAGAACAACCAGCATTTGTCAAGAAACTGGTCGACCAGTCTGTGACCATCGGTCAGCAGCTGACAATGACAGCTACAGTCAGAGGCTCCGAGCCTTTGACTGTGTCTTGGGTTCAGGACAAGGATCATATCCTCAGAGACGGTGACAACAGGAAGATCACCTTTGAAAATAATGTGGTCACTCTTGTCGTACCCAAGGCTGATTCAACCACAGCTGGTAAATACACCTGCCAGCTGAAGAATGACTCCGGAGTGGTGGAGTCTGTCTCCCAAGTGACCGTTCTAGGTTTGTAGAAACCCAGGCTGTATTTCGTTTCCACCAGTGACAGTATGAGGATGTGTTTAGCTTAATATCTTCTTCCCTAATTTCTAGAACCTGCAGCTATCGTGGATAGCCCTGAGTCCCTGAACGTGAAGTCAGGAGAAAATGCAGCTCTTGAAGTTACAGTATCTGGTTCACCTGAACTGAAAACGAAATGGTTTAAGGATAACAAGGCACTCTCTGCTGGTGCCAAGTATCAGATGTCCTTTTCAAAGAAGGTAGCCACCCTGAAAATTCGGTCCGCAGATAAAGCAGATGCTGGAGAATACAAGCTGGAAGTCACAAACCACGTCGGTACAGCCTCTTGCAAAACTAAGCTCTCTGTCTCAGGTTGGTGGCCATCAGGACGTCTCACAAACTTTATCATCTTCTTATGACATTTTGATTCTTTATTAGCAGTAAGCTCAGAATTCTCTTTAACTTGTTGTTTTTTTTGACAATAGATAAGTTGATTCCACCGAGCTTCATAAGGAAGCTGAGAGACACACACCTTGTTGTGGGTAAGCCTGGTGAGATGGAGTGTAAAGTCACTGGTTCTGCTCCTTTAACAACTTCCTGGTTCCACAACGGCCAGGAGATCCAAAGCGGGCCAAACTATGACATTAGCTGCACTGATAATAGCTGCAAACTGAAAGTCCCAACAATCAAGATGACAGATTCTGGCAAATACACATGTAAAGCTGTAAATGCAGCAGGAGCCAGTGAGACAAGTGCTTCAATGAATGTGACAGGTTAGTAGACATGAATAAAGACCAGAACAGAAAATTGCCCGTCAGCACGGATCAGGCTCCTGGCAGAAAGTTCATGATTATCTTACAAAACATCTTTTTTATCCGAACCCAGAACCTCCATCTTTCGTGGAAACACCTGAAGCAAAGGAAACGTTGCCTGGACAAAATGTGTCTTTCTCAGCTAAAGTGAAAGGCACTGCCCCCCTGAAAGTTAAATGGTTCAGGGGAGCAAAAGAAATGCAGCATGGAAGGGGCTGCGAGATCGCCTTGAAGAACGATATCGCCACTTTGGTGCTTCACAGAGTGGACAAGTCCCATGCAGGAGAGTACACCTGCCAGATCATTAATGATGCAGGGAAGGAAAGCTGCCCAGTGAACCTATTGGTGAAAGGTTTGTTAGCATGATTGATATCTTTTTTTTTTTAACAATCTGTGCTCATCTGAAAGTGAAATGTTTTGTAACTGACCATGGAATTGCCTCTCTCAGAACCAGTCCACTTTGTGAAGAAGCTGAGGGACATTTCCTCAGAACAGGGGAAGCCTCTGAGGCTCGAGGTCACATTTGCTGGAACTCCCATGGTGAATGTGGCCTGGAAGAAAGATGGTAAACCCATCTGGGCCTCTTATCAGTACAATGTGATCACCACTGACACCTCCTGCATCCTGGAGATTCTTAACTCTGACAGGATGGATGCAGCTGGTAGATACTCTTGTGAAGTAGACAACGGAGTCGGAAGTGACCGATGCGAAGCTAAAGTGTCACTTCTAGGTAAAATTCCAAACATGCATGTTCTTGTGCTCAGTTTTATTTGTAATGATTCATCATCATTCATTCATTAATTCATTTATTCATCTACTACTCAACATTTTATCATTTTATCATCACCATCATCATCTTTCACTTTAGAACGACCACACTTTGTCGAAAAGATGGAGCCAGTGGAGGTAACAGAGGGCGATGCGGTTACCCTGACATGCCGTATTTCAGGAACTCCAGACATCTCCGTCTCTTGGTTTAAAGCTGACGGAAAGCTGCGCAAGTCTGATACCTGCTCAATGGACTTCACAAAAGGTGTTGCCACTTTGAAACTGACCAAAACAACCAAGTTCGATCATGGCGAATATGTCTGCAAGGCAGAGAACCGGGTCGGTTCGGCCTCTGCCAGCTGTAAAGTGACGGTGACAGGTGATGCTTGTTTTCCATCCTTCTTTTTTTCTGTATTAATGAAAGCAGCTGAGGTTGTGGACAATAAGCTATGTGTTAATGCATCCTTTAAAGTTTCCCAGACTGACTTAGGCTCAGTTTCCTTTGATCGAGTCTCCTCTGGTGCAAAAACTCTTGGTAGAAATACTAATGTAGCTTCATTTCACTGTTTCTGATAACAGTTCATTTCATTCATAAAGCAGAATTAACTTAAGCAAATGCATGGCAACATAACAATTGGCACATTGCTAACATCGGCATTGCTTCACAGAACCTGTGCGCTTTGTCAAGAAGCTGGACGACACCACTTTCACAGTGGGTCAGCCTCTGAAACTAGCCTGCACTTACACCGGAAGCCAGAGGGTCAATGTCACATGGAAAAAAGACGGCAAGCTGATCTGGGCTTCTTATCAGTATAATGTTAAAACTACTGACTCAACCTGCATCCTGGACGTCCTGAACAGCGACCGCCCCGAGGCAGCTGGAACGTACACTTGCGAAATTTCCAACAAAGCGGGAAGCGATGTCTGCCACGCTCGTGTCACTCTGGGTAAAGTCACAAAGTCATAACACACCATCTGCTTTCAGGTCATGTACTAACTGTGTCAGCAACAGGGCCTCCTGTTGTTGACCAGAAGGGAACAGGTTTTTTTTTAGTGTTCTCTGATTGTAGTTTAGACTACTACCTGCATGCTATCTTAACATAAAGTAGACTTCTTGCAACTAACCAACCATTACTCCTCTCAGAACCGCCTCGCTTCGTGAAAAAGCTGGAAGACACTTATTTCAGACTCCGTGAGCCTTTGACCTTGATGTGTACATACACTGGAAGCCAGAGAATCAGCGTGACCTGGAAGAAGGACAGCAAACTTATCTGGGCGTCGTATAAGTACAATGTCAAGACCACCAAAGACACCTGCATCCTGGAAGTCCTCAACAGTGACCGAGAAGAAGCCGTTGGAAAATACACATGTGAAATTTCTAACTCTTCGGGAACTGACATCTGCCATGCTGATGTCAAACTAGGTAACCCAGCTCAGCACCTCATTTCTTCACAGGGATTTTCATTTGCACGTCCACAGGATATAAAATAAGCTTGTTTAAAAACCTCTGCTCATCTTATCTAACGTCACCACTGCTAATTGATCTCTCAGAACCAGTTCGCTTTGTGAGAAAACTGAGAAACACCTTCTATAAAATCGGCCACCCTCTGACCTTGGAGTGCTCGTTCACCGGCAGCCAGAGAATTTACGTCAGCTGGATGAAGGACGGCAAACCCATCTGGGCGTCTTACAAATACAACGTTAAAACCACCAACTTCTCCAGCACCCTGGATGTCCTCAACAGTGACCGTCCGGAAGCTGTTGGGAAATACTCTTGCGAGATTTCCAACTCAGAAGGCACTGATATCTGCCATGCAATGGTTAAAATAGGTAAAGCAAAAACAAATGCAGCTCATGACCACTTTTGTTCCGAGTTGTTCAAATCATAAATTCCTTTTAATTCCCTGCAGTCTAATCCTTTCAGGTGCTTGCTGTAACATAAACATGCCACTAACATCCTCATTGCTTCCTGTAGAACCTGTGTGCTTTATTAAAAAGCTGGAAGACACCACGTACAGACTCGGCCAGCCCCTGTCGCTGTACTGCGCTTTCAGTGCCAGTCCCAGGGTCAGCGTGAGCTGGAGGAAGGACGGCAAACCAATCTGGGCCTCCTACAAGTATAACGTCAAGACCACAGATAACTCCTGTGTCTTAGAGGTCCTGAACAGTGACCGGATAGAAGCAGAAGGCAGATACTCCTGCGAGATAACTAACTCTGAGAACAGCGCAATCTGCTACGCTCAGGTCAAACTAGGTAAACATTTCACATACTGGCTCATTTGTTTCAATTTTTATCTAATAAAAAAACATAAAAGGTCATTTATCTGTAATTGTCTAGTTGTCAGACAAAAGCTTTCATCAATTGACTTTTTACTGTTTTGAGCAACATCTTTATACACTTTAGACTTCAGGATATGAAATATCAGAGAAACAAGCAGAGCAAACAGTTTTTGCACCATGACTTTCAGCAACCCTTGAGACACGCAGAATCATCATAGAAACAGTTTTTTCACATCAAACTGCTCATTCAGTGCTTTTCTGGTTTCAATCAGAGCGAGTAGGAGTCCTCATCAGAGGGTTTAGTTAGAAATCCTGACAGGGAGAACCAGACACACCGTCTGATGTTATTGTTTTAATTGAAAGACCTCTAGTGGCAGTAAATTAGATATGTTAAATTTTAAAAGAAAACTTTTTGAAGTATACTTTTTATATTGTGTACTTTGTAGGCCATTTTCAGCACATAGAAACATAAAATCGTTTTTTTTGTTGAATTTATCTAAAAACTGATACAATGAGCCTTATAATCACATTTCCAGCTCACTTGCTAACTCTAATTCAAATAATCCTGCTCATCCTTCTCAGCAGCTGACTAACCGCTAACATCCTTGCTCCCCCTAGAACCTGTGCGCTTTGTGACAAAGCTGAAGGATATGACCTTTAGGGTGGGCGAGCCTCTGAGGCTTCAGGTCACCTACACGGGCAGCAAGCACGTGTACGTGAGCTGGACCAAAGACGGCAAACCAATCTGGGCCTCCTACAAGTACAACGTCAAGACCACAGACAGCTCCTGTGTCTTGGAGGTTCTCAACAGTGACAGAGAAGAGGCTGCTGGGAAATATTCCTGTGAAATATCCAATGCTAGCAGCTCTGCCATGTGTCACGCTCATGTCAGACTAGGTAACTGCTCTAACACTCTCACTCACTGATGTGCTCGCAGTGCAGCACCTCCATCACATCACTAACACTGTTGCTTCTCTCAGAACCTGTGCGCTTCGTGAAAACACTCGAGGACACGTCCTATCGTCTGGGTGACCCGCTGAAGCTGATGTGCACATACACAGGCAGCCAGCGTGTGCACGTGAGCTGGACTAAGGACAACAAGCCAATCTGGGCTTCGTACAAGTACAATGTGAAGACCACCGACTCCTCGTGCGTTCTGGAAGTTCTCAATAGTGACAGAGAGGAAGCGGCCGGACTCTACTGTTGTCAAGTTGCGAACAAAGAAGGTTCTGTCGTCAGCGACGCTCATGTCATTTGTAAAACCTCTAAGAAAGGTATAACTCTCATCTCACTAACACAAAACATTAAACTTTCGCTCATGCCAACACATAACCTTAGAAAGCTGAGTCTCATCCTACTCCAGGACTGGCTTCTGTTCTGCTGGTTTTTCCATCTTTCGAAAAACCCGAAACTTGTTTCCGAATGTTTATATTCTAAAACGTTCGATATCATCCAACGCGGAAAAGGATATGCACAGTGCACAGAGTTCTGATTACACTGCACTGGTTTAAACGTAATAGTTGGGCAGCCAAAGTACCCTACTTTCAACCTGGAGACCAGGAAGAAGCTCTTTAACTCTATCCCGACCTTAGGCCAACTTCAAGGAACTTTCATTTTGTTTTTAGAGCGGCGCTGCCTACAGACAAAGCAAGTGTCTTCATGAGGTCCAGACTCCCTTTAGAAAACCTCCCATTTTATCGAAGCAGTATCTGCACGGCTCATCCTTGGTTCTCCCTTGCTTCCAGTGGACTCAGCAATATAGTGTTGGCCTCCAACAGCGAGGTGTTGGGTCAGACTCCTTGGAAGTGGTTGGAGCAGTGGGCTGAAGCTCTGCTGGTGGCTGTCTGTTCATGGCCAACTGCTCGCTGCTGGAGGCTCCACCAAAGTCTGAACTAAAGGAGGTTCTGGAGAACCGACGTGAACTTGTGTGCGATTTTATTAGAATCTGATGCGACGGCACCATTTAAGCGTTCAATAATAATTATATAGAATCAGCCAACTTTTTCGTTGTTGTAGGTCATAAAGGGAAATGAAGATTAAGTTAGTTTCATTTAATAACAAGCTAATAAGTTCTTGAAGGTACTTTATGTCTCACAGCAAAAACAGAAATCCTCATGTTTTATTTCATACAAGATTGTCGTCTTCCAAAAAAATTCAAAGCCCTTAAATATAGGTTAAATAAATAAATGTGGAACAAAGCATTCTTTCTCTCTGCTTGGGATTCGTGTTCGGACCTGACAAATAAAATGAATATATATGATTAATATATATGTAAAGAACCAGCCCCTTTTTTTCCCCGTGTAGTCAGAAACATTCAGAACAGAACAGAAGCTGGACAGGAGTAAGTTCAGACTCTATATTCCAATTCACATCATTAAGTTGATTACTGAATAAATAATTAGGATTTTTTTTTTTAACTTCTGCTTGCTCCCCATCATCTTTGCATCTAACAACCCTCACTGCTCCTCACAGAACCCGCTCGCTTCATCAGGAAGCTGGAAAACACGACGTACAGAGTTGGCGGACCACTGACACTTAGAGTTGCGTTCACCAGTAGTCAAAGAATGAATGTGAGCTGGAAGAAAGACGGGAGACCAATCTGGGCATCTTATCAGTACAATGTGAAGAATACAGACTGCAGCAGTGTCCTGGACGTTCTCAACAGCGACCGAGAAGTGGCTCAGGGACGATACAGTTGCGAAATTTCCAACGCTGAAGGCTCTGATATCTGCCATGCTTATGTCACACTAGGTAACACTAACCAACAATGCGTTGCTTGCAGCTCATATCACTTACTCCATGCATGCGACTCCTAGAAGTAACTACTATTGCCACTCACATAGCCTTTAAAGTGCCTATAACCAAGTAAAAGTCCCTCCAGTCACATAGCCTCTGTTTCTCCGCATGGGAACATCCACGGACTCCTCTGGATACTTCTCAGTCACATAGATTTCATCCTCCACATGCAGAGATTCGTAGTTTCCATGACTGATTTCAACATTATTCTCTCAGAGCCCGTACGGTTTGTCAAGAAACTCGAGGACGTCTGCCACGAGCTGGGTAAGCCTCTACGGCTGGAGTGCACGTACACTGGCAGTCAGAGGTCCTACGTGACGTGGAAGAAGGACGACAAGCTGATCTGGGCTTCCTACCAGTACAACGTCAAAACCACCGACTCCTCCTGCGTTCTGGAGGTCCTCAACAACGACAGAGCCGAATCTGCTGGAAAATACACTTGCGAAATTTCCAATGCTGCAGGAACTGACACCTGTCATGCTCATGTTAAACTAGGTAACACATTAACAAACACATCCTGCATCCCATGTGATTCCATTAACTAACACTAACCTGTGGTGTAGTTTTCCTCTCCGTGGTCCTGTGGTTGTTGGTAACAAGAAGGAATCTCGTAATTTGAAATGTCCTGGGTTAAGTTACTTCAGTTGCCTCGTTGATTTGTTTTGGATCCGTTGGTCCTGTGCTTGTAAATCTGGAAAGACACTGTTTTGACAGCATGTTTTCCATGTTGTCATGGTTTGATCAGATAATGTTTGCTTGCTGGACAATGGGATTGGTAGCAGAATTATTTATGAGTAAGATTATATCCTGCATTTGTTTGCTTTTGTGTTGCAGGTTGTTGTTGTTGTCTTCCGTGTTGTGGCTCTCTGTTGTCCACACTGCCACATTGATAAAGGCCCGGTGGCCTGGTCACTGACATTTCGAACCTTTTTATGCATGACACAACACAACCTGATTTTTTTAAACTTTCTCCCCCACTAACAGAGCGCAAAGTCCCTCCAAACTTCACCAAGAAGCCCTCTGAGTCCATGATGGATTCTGTGGGTAAGACGGTGAAGATGGAGAGTCGGGTGTCCGGCTCCCCGCCACTGAATGTCACCTGGTACAAGGACAACAAGGAAATCTACAGTACTGACAAATATGATGTCAGCTTTACCAACAACGTGGCTGTGCTGAGTGTCAGAGACTCTACTACCTCTGACGGCGGTGTTTACACTTGCACAGCAACCAATGACGCTGGCGAGGCTTCATGCCGGGTTTCTCTCTCCATCTCAGGTAGGAGTGGTTCATTAGTCTTTTCTAAAACAAAGATTAATTTAAGATCAGTTAAAAGTTGCTGTGCAGCACAGAAAATCTGAGAAACAGAAGATGCTGATATATAGAAAACAGCGTCATCAGTGTACAAATGAATTACACAGATTCTTACTTTGCATCCACTTCATTTATAAATTGAAAACAAAAGTGGCCCTGGGATGAAACCCTGTGGCACACCTTTGTTTGAACTCATAAAGCCCGACTTATAACCACAGAGCATGTGAGTTTTCACCGGCACCAATAGGTCCCAGGTAATTTAGAAGAATTGTTTTTTTCCTGAAAGATCACCACACAAATCTCACTTTAAAACATTGGTATCCATGAGCCATTTTGGCCACATTTGGGTAAGATTATGACTTAAATACAATCAGTCTGGTTTTACTTTAATGGTTGAAGTCTGCAGAAGAGGCTTCATTGTCTTTTCCTGTTACTGTTTAAAAAACAAGAATCTGCTGCTGTTTCTTTCCCGTCACTCCTTCAGAAACTGGAAAGCCTCCTAAGTTCGACACCCCTCTGGGGCCAGTAACAGTGAATGAGGGTGAAAAACTGAGCCTCAAATGCCATGTGAGTGGCTCTACACCACTGAACATCCAGTGGATGAAGGACAGGAGGGAACTGAAGTCCAGCGGAAACACCAAAATCACGTTTGTTGGTGGAACGGCCTGTCTGGAGGTCAGCTCAGTGTCTAAGAGCGATGCAGGGGATTACCTCTGCAAGGCCAGCAATGCCACTGGCAGTGACTTCTGCAAGTCAAGGGTCACTGTGACAGGTAATCTCACATCAGACCGAACTACCTGTGTGATGATTGTTGCCAAGTTGAAAAGAGAAAATACTTTACTATGACAGCATGCAACAAGTGTTTCCATATTGTGCCATTTTTCCCAGACATACGATATGTTTCGCATGATTAAAGTGGATTTGTTGGTGTTTTAGTGGCTTATGAAAACTTTGGCAGCTGTTTGTAGGATTGAGACCCTTTTACTTAATGAAGTGTTAAGGCAAAAGTCTAACAAAGACGACCTCCACTGGTTTTATGTGAGTTGCACAGCATATAAACCTATCAACTCCTTTAATGCCAGTTGGTTTGAGGCTCTGAATTTGATTCTCTGTATCAGTCAGACGTTAACACTGAACTTACTTCCATGTTTTCTTTAAAGATAAAGGAGTGAAGACCGCCCCCGCTGAGGCCGCCGCCCCCGCCCCTGCTGCAGCTGCTCCAGTCAAAAGGCTTGACAACCTTTTCTTTATTGAGGAACCCCAAAATGTTTCTGTCACAGAGAGTAAGTACACCAAAGCACCACCTGTTGTCTTTGGAGATGCTGGATCCTGCATATTCTGCATGGAACTCCATGTTTGATGTGTTTTTTTTTGTTTTTTGCAGAGGGCACCGCCACCTTCATCGCCAAGATTGGAGGAGACCCAATCCCCAGTGTGAAGTGGATGAAGGGCAAATGGAGGCAGATGACTGCCGGTGGTCGTGTCTCTATTGAGCACAAGGGTCAGGACGCCAAAATGGAGATCAGAGAGGTAACTAAGTCCGACTCTGGGGTCTACAGGTGTGTCGCCACCAACAAACATGGAGAAATTGAGTGTAGCGCTGAAATCGAGGTCACCAAGAAGGACGAAGCAGAAGGAGTTGGAGACATGAGGACAAGGCTGAGGAAGTAAGAGATGTGATTTGTGTGCTTGGTCTTTGGTCCGTTGATATTTGATCAGTTAGATGTTGTTGATGAGAAGACACAGTCTCTAATTTTTTTTTTTTACTTAACTTCTGTCAGGACTCCCTCAAAGCAGAAGAGTCCCAAGAAAGACGAAGATGTTGATATTGTAGAGTTGCTCAGAGGTCATGACCCCAAAGACTATGAGAGGATCCTGCGTGAGCACAACATTCATGACTACCGCGCCATCCTGCAGGCTGTTGAGTTCCTGAAGAAGGAGAAGGAGATGCAGACAGGAAAAGTGGTGAGAGAAAAGTGATGATGTTTGAGTAGAACGTCTTGTTCAAAAACAATGCAAAATTTTATGAAGAAAAGACAGCAGCTATGAACATTTACAACAATAAAAAGTTCTGATCTGAGTTCTGACTTCTGACACAAAGACAGACTAAGAGATTTCCTATCTTTATACTAAGCAAAGTTAACTGATGGTTAAAGCTTCATATTTTGCATACAGCATTAATAACCTGCAAGCTATCTTTCAGTTTAACAACACGATCATGAACTTCCTATAGTTATGTATGAAGAAAAGAAGCAAACCTTAATGTTATTTTCGTTGTTTCTCCCGCTGCAGGAAGTGGAGCACGGTGGCCGGGTTCAGGAGGAGGACATGGCCCGACTCATTGAGCAGCTGGAGGGACGTGTCGGTACAGAGGTATTGTGAAAACCCACCAACACCACGACAAGAGCAGTCATTTTTTGTCCTCTAAAGCTAAAAGACTTTAACTGATTATTACACAAAATTGTGTGGACATGGACTCAAACACTCTCCGTGCCTCCATGTACAAATTTTAATGCATGACTTTTTCTAAGGTATAAATACAAACAGTCATAAGGTAAGGAAATGATTCAATGAAATTCCAGAGATTGCTATCGAAAGTAGAGTGTCATCAGCGTATTGGTGGATATTAATTCCACTAAAGTGAGAGTGCATAGGATGTAGCAGGTTCAGTTTTACTTCTACGGTAAATATTCTGGTTTCATATGATAAAAACAAGAAACCATTACTAAATACAGCTGTCAGCTTTAAAATACATAAGAGTGCATTTAATTTACTTGTATATTTAGACACTTTTCTCGAAAAATCTGTGGAAAGCTAGACTTTTTCCGTCTTCAAAATCCTCAGCCTGTGTCCGTGACGGAGGACATCAGCGACCAGACGGCACGTGAGAACCAGACTGCTACCTTCGAGTGTCAGATCCGGATCAACTACCCGGAGATCACACTCACCTGGTACAAAGGCACACAGAAACTGGACTCCAGTGACAAGTATGACATCAGCAGCGTCGGTGACCGCCACTACCTGAAGATCAAGAACTGCCAGGTCAAAGATCAGGGCACCTACCGCGTGGTCTGTGGCCCTCACATCTCCAACGCCAAGCTCACCGTCACAGGTAAGTGTCTGAACTTCCTGTCTGTGTGATGGACACCTGTGTGTACCGTGTCTTCATGTCCCGCTGCTTTGTTTTATCATCAGGAGCTGCAGTGAAGACAGGTGAGCAACACGACTCCAGACTAACAGCAGACTCACCTCTTTCAACCTTTATTCTGTGTTCTGTGGATTTCTGTGTTCCTTCTCTTTCTTTTACCAATAGTAAAAACTACAAAAACAGATAAATAATAACAAGTCAACCGAAATACTCAAGTTCTAAACTAACATGACTGTAATCAGACGTTAACTTTGACTGTCTGGTTTTAGCCGAACAAATTCAGTTCACGAAATGCATCAGAAGCATCGAGGTGAACGAACGCCCCTGTGCCACCTTCGAGTGCGAGTTGTCCTTCGACAACGCCACGGTCACATGGTACAAAGACTCATGGGAGCTCAGAGAGAGCCCCAAATATAACTTCAGCACCGACGGCAGGCACCACTTTATGACCATTCGCAATGTGACGGCAGAGGACGAAGGTTTGTTTAACTCAGCTTTTTACACGTCTAATAACAAAAAAATAAGATGTTATCACATATTTATTAAATAAAACATGAGGAAAATCATGTTTAGGCTGTTGAAATAAAGAAAATGACATGTAAATCGTGTCTAATCTATCAGGCGTTTACTCTGTGATCGCTCGTTTGGAGCCAATGGGAGAAGCTCGCAGCACCGCCGAGCTTTACTTGTCTGGGAAAGGTGTGTACACTTAATCCTGACAGATTAAATAAAAGTTACTGAAGCTGCAACTTTAGCTATAACATGTCATAACTTGTCGTTCGCAGAGATTGGGTTAGGAAAGGTTCCTCAGGGTGAGTACTCTAAAAACAGCTGATGACAGTAAAACTATTTTTAATATATATATATTTTTAATTCTTGTGCCTCTGATATCAAATGACAAAAATAAAACAAATAGACTAAAACATTAACTTTTAAATGATCCATTATTATTATTTTCCATGATCACTGAGTTAAATCTTTGAAACATCAGTTCTGATAATCAAAAGGCCAAAAAATGAGGCACAAAGGTTAAAATCACAAATAAAGTTAACTGTTTGGTCTGATTGGGACACATTTTTTCACATTATTGGTAAAGTTATGAGATGAAAAAGACTAGTTTTACTGTCACAACGTTATTCTTTAAAAATAATATTTAATATTTTGATTAGCATTAGTTATTGAAGCTGTATTTGTGTCTGAACCTTCAGACGTCCCAGATACGGCAGTTCAGGTCCCAGAAGCAGCTTCTGTGTTTGTTCGAGGTGAGTCAGGACCAAAGTTTAACTTTCATCAGACTTTAACTCTTCTCTCAGACGGGATAACTCAATAATATCTTTCTCTACCAAAAGATTCATCTGAGTTTTATCACTACGAAGAACGAACAGAGATGAAAGGTACAGAAAATATTAATAATAAGAGAAATACTAACCGTCATCACCTCCAACATGAATGATCCTTAATGAGCGTGAAGAAGAGTGACTTTCTGCATTTCAACATGGAAACATCTTACAACTTTCATCATCATCTTCATCATCATGTTCTTCCTCATCACCCCGTAACTCTCATCCTCAATAACCGTGTGGTCTCATCAAACCCGTTAATAATAATTCAACTATCATCCCTTCTAATTACTGAAAAACCTCCACGTTCAATAACTCAATCATTTAACTGGATGTTATTTCATCGAAAAACAAAATGTGCAGGAGAAGAAAATGTAGAAAAACAATCAAGTTTAAGTCTGAGATTAATCTGAAATTTATAAAAATCAGACTGTAAAAAATGTGAACAATTAATTTAGGTTGTGAGATTTTTGTCTGACTTTAATGTCAGATAATTTTTTGATTAAATAAATTGATTTTGATAGATGAAAATATTCTTAAAATTAGAATTCGTCACAAACTCAATTCTTGAATCTAATTAAAACATTATTACAAGATTGAGATGGATTAGACACTTTTTTGAAACTTCTTTTTTTTATTCTGTTTTTTTCATCAATTTTATTTTTATTTTTATTTTTTTTTATCTCAAATCAGAGAATAATCACTATTCTCTCAATTTTTCACTGTGATTCCTCCCAACTTTGATTTAAAGTATAAAGTCGAATTCAGAAGTTTGAGATTAATCTCAGATGTGAAATGATTGTTTCACATAATCTTCTTGTGCACAACCAAAAACTCTGATCAGATTTGTCTAACGGCTGATTATCTTTAATGATCTGTAGCTTTCAAAAGCGTGACGGTCGAAGAAGAGACGGTTTCTGTTCGGTACTCCTCCGTCACAGGTATCAGCTTTATTCTGCTCTATTTAAGTGTCCTCATGCTGTCTGTTTCAATCTTTAAACATCTTTTTCCTCCTTCATGTCCGTCTGTCCTGTCAGTCATCACTCTGTGGTTTATTTGCAGTAAATCTCCTTCATGTCATTAAGTTATTGTTGGTTAAAGACCTGCGACAGACCTTGCATGTCCTCTTCTTTCTGTCTAAGTTCACTTTTCTTCTTCACCAGAAGAGAAAAAGCCCGTTGGAGAGATTATTGAGAGGACTCATGTGGAGACGAGAGAAGTCGTCCCTGAAGGTATAAATGCTTTTTTAGAAAAAAGCAAACAGGCTTGTGGCTGATCCTTAAAGCTTTGGCTGCAATGTAGCGAAGCCGCTGATCACATTTCTGTCCGCCGCCATGTTTGTCTCCATGTCTGACGCTTCTGCAGCTGCTTTAGGAGCTTTTCTTCCTCCAGCGCTGTCTGACTGTAGATCTGTCGTCTGTCTTCCTCTTCTTCACGTTTGTGTTTCTTCAGTACTCGGCTCTCTTTGCTCTTATTAACCATCAGCAGAGCTTTCTGTGCAGTAGGAAGCAGAAAGTAGACAGTAGAAGTTTTAATGTGAACTTTCTTCATCTTTCAAGTTCCTGAGGTTTACAGGATGCCAGAGGAGCCTGCAGCTCCGCCTCCAACGCCGGCCAAAGGTATCTGACAATACCGTTTCTTAATTTTACCACTTCCTGTTCGTCATTCTGTCTTATTCATGTTCCTTCTGTTTCAGTTTCTTGTTTCTTTCTTTCATTGATTTCTTTTAAATAATTACAAGATGCTTTCTGTGCATTGATCATGGTCTGAAAACTGAACTCCATGATAATATTTTAAAGTACCAGAAGCAAAGAAGCCACAGCCCGAGGTGACCGCTCCAGCTGGCTACCAGGAAGCTCTGGCTCCAGAAGGTAACGCTTACAACAGAGTTTTTTATTTTCTTTGTTTGTGATCTTAAAGAGTCTCTTTTGGCTCACATTCTTCATTCTTCCTATAAGAGGTATTGCAAAACAATAAAACTATTGTCAGATTAAATCATAACAGGTTACTTTTTTTTTTAATTCAAATATATTTATAACAATAGAATTATTTACAAAATGTACACAACTCAAACCTGAATTTTAGAAATGATCCTAATTATTACCGAATACCTTTGTAGATATTAAACAGTTTTTATTATACAAACTGTATATTTTTATGTTAGTGCTGTCAAAATTAAAGCAATATTTTTTTTTTAAGTATTTAACATGTTCAATAAAATGAACATGTGTACCAAGTAAACACAAAAACATTCTTATAAGCTATAGTTTTAGGATTACAAAGGTAATAATGTGATTTGTTTTTAATATTTACTATTGTTTGACAGCCCTAATTTATTTATAAATAAATCATTGTTTTTAAACTGTCAAAGAGGTTCCCCCTCAGCAAAGCACAGTTAAATACTAGAAAAATAAAAATTAAATCTTGGATTTTCAAGTTAAGAAGAACAAAAATATTCACATTTTACTGGTTTGTGTCAAATCCACAACTCAGCAAGTATTTTGTCATTCTTAACTTGAGATGCAAATTTACAGATTTTAACATAAAATTGTGGTTGTGTCTTTGTCTTTATCAAATAAAAACTCTCAAAATGAGCTTCAAGTCGAGGTTTTCTCTTCTTGTCTGTATAACTTTGTGTCTAAAGTGCCTCAGGTAAACTCAGAGTTCTTATGATGCGTAAAAAGCATCTCTGTCTGTCTAATGTATTTGTATACATTTATGTCTATTTATGTTTTGTGTGTAATCTTCTTCTTTTGCCTCTTCTTTAACTCTTAAAGCTGTGTGTTGACTGTTGACTCACAGTGACATTTCTTTGTTAACCTTGAAGAACCTTCAGTTTACGTCAAACCACAACCTGAACAGGAGAAAGTGACCGTTCCCAGAAAGGTCACTCCTGAGCCTTACCAACCCGAGCCAAAAATGGTTCCCCCCGAGCCTAAAGCGGCACCTCAGAAACCAGCGGTGCCTGAGCCAAAGGTGCCCAAAATGAAGCCTGAACCTGAAGCACCGAAAGCTGAACCTGTGAAGAAAACACCAGAAGCTCCGAAAGCGAGAGGTAACGTAGTTCAACTGGAAAGACATCGCGTTGTACAGAATGTCTTTTCTGTTGTTTTGTTTCATGTTGCTGTGGTCTACACATATAACTCTTTAACACGTTTGTGTAGATCTTGAATGTTCGTCATTGCTAACCTCTTTAAAATGATCTGGAGTTGACAGGGTGTTTCCATATAATCCCTCAACAAACTAACTCCAGAAATTAAAGTCTTAGCTGTAGTGTGTGTGTGTAGTGTCTTGTCTTAAATGTAGATTAAAAATGGAAAACCTTTGAATGTTCTCCAAAGTGCCAGCTGTAGCCAAACCAGAAGAAGTCGTAGCTCAGCCAATCGCTGCCAAGATTACTCCACCAAAGACTGAAGATAGATTACAAAAAGGTACTGGAGAGATGTTGTATTTTCTAAGCTTGAACTCTTTAAGATGTGTTGCCATGTCATTGACTTTCTGTTATACAAATCGTTCTGTGTTGTGTGTTTTATGTTGTCACATTTTGTTTCTTTAGTAGCACTCGTTAGAGTGGACTGTAATGTTGAAGCCTTAGTGGTTACCATTACTGAAAATAGATATAATGTTCTTCAAAGCAGCAGAGCGAACAATGCCTGAAGAACCTGCAGTTCAGCCAACTGCAGCCAAGGTCAGACCCTCAACACCAGAACGTCTCCCAGCTAAAGGTACTGGTAGTTGCCTTGAATTCTTTGGTTGCCTCTTATATCTTCTTTCAGGCTTTGAATTCACTCGTTAAGAGTGTAATCTTGTTAGTGTTGGTCATTACCTGAAGGTTAAACAATACACAATGTTCTCTTAAGTGCAAGATGTTCCCAGACCAGAGGAACCTGTAGTTCAACCATCAGTGCCTCAGGTTACTCCACCCAAGGCCGAAGCTGTTCCAACTAAAGGTACTGCAAAGATGCTCTTCAAAGGTTTCTGTGTTGCTTCTGCTTTCTGTTTGTATTGTTTTTCATGTTCTAAGTTTGTTTATTTGTATAGATTGAGCTGCTTTTAAATATCGCATTAAAAGTAATCTTTCTGAAATATCTTTTATGAATATCTTTGAGCTTGATAAGCACTCGTTAGAGTGTGACTTTCCCTGGCATATTTTTCAAAACATGGTTACCAAAAATAATCATCTTTTACGTAAATTTCCTTGAAAGTTGTCTCAGAACCAAAGACACCTGAAGCTCCAAAAAAGCCACATCTGCTGGCTGGTAAACCTGAGCCAGAATCACCGAGGTTAGTCTCTGAGACAAAACCAGAAGAACCAAGAAGGATCCTGGAAGAAACAAAGAGGGATGCTGAGGCACCAAAGAAGGTTCCAGAAGAACCAAGAAAGTATCCCGAAGAACCAAAACTGGTTGCGGAGGAGAGAAAGAGGGTTCCTGAGCGCCCTGTAAAGGTTCAAGAAGAACTGAAGGAGTATCAAGAAGAACCCAAAAAGATTGTGGAAGAAAGAAAAAGAGTTCCTGAAGCTCCAAAGAAGGTGCCAGAAGAACCAAAGAAGTATCCAGAAGCCCCAAAAAAGGTTGTGGAAGAAAGAAAGGGGGTCACTGTGGCCCCAACAAAGGTTCCAGAAGAACCAAAGAAGGCACCTGAACCACAACAAGAGGCAGAGAAAACTCCAGAGGCTCCAAAATTAATTACAGAGGAACCAGTTCCTCGCCGCCGAGAACCATCACCACCACAAGATTTGAAAACACCAAAGCAAACTCCTCAGGCGAAAAAGCCTCAGCCACAAGGTAGATAAGTCACATCTTGATTCTTGATCTCTGGATCTTTTAACTTACTATATGGATGTTTTGTTTAGAGCTATGAAGCTAACTCTTCAAAGGTTCTGTCTTAATGTCTGTGTTGTCATGCATGTTGACTGTTTGCTATATCAATTACCAAAACAGTAAAACAGAGGGACAAACCACAGGAAACAGCAGCACTAGCTAAAACACAGCCGGAGGCGAGTACACCCATCACAGGTATGCATAAACTGAAAACTGTGTCTCAGGTACTTTTAAAAAGCCAGAAAAAATTTCAAAAACATTCTTGCACTTATTGTATTTATTTGAACCAAAAGCCAGATCAGGTCATTCCTCCTGGAAAGCATTAATCAAGTCAAAGTTAAAAAATGTTGTCAGTTTAGTTGTAAAATTAGTCTCACAGTAGATGATATGCCAAACTAAAATCTTGTCATCTTGTGTTTATCTCTTGGCCACCGCTCCATGGTGCAAATCTTCAATCTTGGGTGATATCTTAACAATGACTTCAGTTCCTCTGAAGACTGATCTTAAGCGAACAGAAGTGCTTGAAGACAGCAGGGAAGTTGGACACAGGAAAGAAGAAGTCTGGACACTTGAAAGGGAAGTGGAGGTCAGGGAGTCAATTGTGAGACATGAAAGCTCTTTTAAAAAGGAGGTAAGACAACATCTTGCAAAGGAAGAGGAAGATGTTTCTTCATGGTACCAAGGTCAGCAGGTTGAAGATACTGAGTCACCAGAGGACACGGAGTCAGCAGACACAGAATATAAGGCTGAAAAACTGGAGGACACTGAACCTTTTGAAGAAGTCACACCTCCACCTGAAATGACTCACTCTTTAAAGAAAGACACATCCCCAAAAGAGGCACTGGCTTACAAGAAAACTCCTCAAGAAAAGAAACAAGTTGATGGGAACATGACTGAATCACCTAAGCTGAAGAGTAAGAGTACTAGAGTACCAAAAGAGAAGGAACCAGAACCAGAAGTCGTTAAGCTGAAGAAGGTTCCTGTGAAACCTCCAGAGCCTGAGAAAGAAGTCATGACTCATAAAGTTCAAGTGACAAGACATCAAGATGTTGAATTAACAGTTCATGGACTTCATGACAGAGAAGATAAAGAGATAATAACCCTTGGAAGAACTGAACGAGTCTTCACTGCAGAGGAGCAGACAGTTCAGTTAGGCTATTTTGAGGAAGTTGAAAAGGTTGTAGTTGCACAGAAATCAGAAAAAGAAGGATGGACAAGAACCCCAAAACCACAGAAAGAGGAAGAACCTGAAGTACCAAAGGTAGAGAAGAAGAAGATTACTAAACTGCCAAAGACAGATGAGGAGAAAGAATCTGTCAAACTAAAACCATTTGAAAAATCAGGGAAACCTGAAGAAGAACCACAGAAGATCAAACTTAAAAAGGTGCCAACTAAACCTAAAGAGCCTGAAAAGGAAGTCATAACACAGAGAGTTGAAGTGACGAGTCATTATGATACAGAACTGACAGTTCAGAAGCTTCATGATAGAGAGGATCGAGAGTTAATGACACTTGGAAGAACTGAACGAGTGTTCACTGCAGCTGAAGAGGTATCTGAACTGGGTCATATGGAGGAACCTGAAAAGGTGGAGGCAGAAGATGAGAAATCACGATGGATAAGAACCCCTAAAGCTCCACAGGAAGAAGAACCTGAGCCAGATCTAACTAAAAAGAAAATAAAGAAATTGCCAAAGAAAGAGGAGGAGCAGGAAGTGGTTACACTGAAACCATTTGAGAAACCTAAGAAAACGGAGGCAGCTGAACCTCCCAAAGCTAAGAAAGAAGGTGAGGCAAAGACAGATACTGAACGTACACCGTTCAAGAGAGTTGAGACACCACAGAGAGATAAACCCTCTGCTGCTATAAAACACTTGCAAGATGAAGATGTTCAAAGGAAGAGTCCTGAAGAAACTCCTGACATCAGCAAAGATCTGAAAGAGATCCCACAGAGGAAAAAGGTTGATCAAGTAACAATGCTTGAAAGAACTGAACGAGTGGTTACTGCAGAGGACCAAAGTGTTAGGTTAGACCATTTTGAGAAAGCTGAAAAGGTTGCATTTGTACATCCTGAAGAAACTTTCTATCCCTTAGCCCCAAAGAAACCCATAGCCCCTGAAGAAGTCCCCGTTTTAAAGCAAGCTGACTCTGTTGAAGAGGAAGAAGTGCCTTCTGAAACATCCATGCCTCATACACCTGAACAAATTCTCCCCAAAACTACTCCTTCTCAGCCTATTAAAGCAGTTCTTCCCGTAAGAGAAGTAACAATCACTAAAAAGATGCAGTCACCAAGGGAAGAAATCACAGAGCCTTTCAAAACTGTGTCCTCTGAAGAAGAACTTGTCCCAGCTAAAAGATCCATGCCAGCAAGTAGGGAGGCATCACCTCCACTTCCAGCTCGACTTCCTTCCCCTGAGGATGTGATCTGTCTTGAGGAAGAAATTTCACCACCAGAAGAAACTGTTGTACCTCCAAAAAAGATTTCCCTAAAACTTCCCAAAGGTACTGTTGCTCCTGAGGAGACCAAAAAACCAATTCCTACAGCACAGGTAGCTCCAACTAAAAAACCTCAAGTTCCACCACAGAAGAAACCTCTTCCTCCTGAAGAAGAAACTCTTTCTTCCAAGAAACCTGCTTCTATTGCACAAAAAACACTGAAGACTTTCCCCCCTGAGGTGGATCTTTATGAAGATGCTAGAACTGACACAATTAAACCTTCACCAACAAGAGAAGATGACAATAGAAGAAAGAAGGAAACTCAGAAAATAGAACAACAAGCTCTTCAGAAAGGTATTCTTTGTTCGAGCCGCCTAGGCTTGTGATCATCATAAGATCAAACCCTCTTTAATGAGATTTAACATCTCGCATTTCCTATACTAACCTCTTCCAGTAGATTCTTGTATAACAGAGGTACATTTTACACCAATCATTACAAGGAACTGTCTACGTTTATCATCTTTGTAACATGTTTGTTCTGTCACTACTCTATGGAGTATACCCTGTACTAAGGTATCTCTTTTGTACTTCTAACATCTTTCATTGTTGAGTTTTTGTTTTTCCTTCATCAGATGAAGTTGTTCATGTCTTCACAATTTCATCACTTCTTTTATCTGTTTGTACTGTTTGAAGTGAGTTGTGTCTAAGCCGTCTTTAGTTGTTGAGAAGTCTTGAGTGACTATGTTGTTGTTCTTGGTCGTGATATTCGCATCTTGTATTCCCGAAGTATCTCCTCCAGAGGAGAAGAAACCATCTGCACCAAAGCCATCACCTCCTGCTCCTCCTGCTCCTGCAGCCAGAGTTGCTCCTCCTGCAGGTAGTCTTCTCAGTTACTGCTTACTGATCTTTGTTTTGCTGATCAAGAGTCAGCCATGTGTTTTTTTCTATTTGTCTGTTTACTGGTGTTGTTTTCAGTGTTTCTCGTCTTCATGTTTCAATGTTTTTCCCAATGTGTCAGTTGTTTGGTTTGACCAAGCATGTTGTTTTCTTGGTCATGACCTTGGCATCTTGTTTCCCAAAATATCTCCTCCAGAGGAAAAGAAACCATCTGCACCAGCACCAAAGCCTTCAGCTCCTGTTGCTCCTGCTCCTGCAGAAAAAGTTGCTCCTCCTGCAGGTAGTTTCTTCTCTTGGATTTGTTGTTCTGTAAATAAATGTCCGTCTGTTTGTTTTCTTTGCTGGCTGATAAAATGGTAATCTTAAGATTTTCTCTTTTGTCAGTTGCCATTTTCACTTGCTGTCTACTGTGTCCTTCATCTTATCTTGCATTGTTTCAATGCATCTGTCGTGTCTAGTGGCTATGTTGTTGTCTTGGTCGTGATCTTGGCATCTTGTATTTTAAAGTGTCTCGTCCAGAGGAGAAGAAACCATCGGCACCAGCACCAAAGCCCTCAGCTCCTGCTGTTCCTACTGCACCTGCTGCTCCTGCAGCTCCTGCAGCCAAGGTTACTCCTCCTGCAGGTACTTTAACTTTGTTTTGTGTAACTTATAAAACTCTCTGTGTGTTTTTTGTTTTATAAGGTCCTCTGTGTCTTATGGCTCTGTGTATGTTACAAGTTATGTTCTGTCTGTTTCTTTTAAACATGTGCATTTATCTTCACTGTAAACATCTTAATCCTGTTCTGTGTCTCTTTTTATATCTTGTCACTTTCCTATCTTCTGTTGTCTTGCTCATGACCTTTGGTATCTTGTACTCCCAAGTGTCTCCTCCAGAAGAAAGGAAACCATCCCCACCAACACCAAAGCTTCCATCTGAAAAAATCATATCTCCTGCAGGTAGTTTCTTCTGAGTGTTGTATACACGGTTTAAGTCCTTGTCTGTACTACTTCTTAAAAATATGGAGGTCATTCATTTTGTCTGTGTTGTTAAAGTATCTGTTAGGTGATTGTTCACCAGATCTTTGCCAGTGATCTAATCAGCTTGGCATTCTTGTAGCTCAAGTTGAAGCAGTGAAGAAACCCTCTCCACCAGCTGTTCAGGCTGAACCTTCTCCTGTGTCAGAGGAATTCTATCCACCTGAAGGTAACATCTCTTCTGTAACTTTCATTTGTGTTGTTTGTGTTCTGTTTGTCTCCTGCTTTACCTCTTAGATGACAGCTTCAGTCTTCACACAAACCAATCTGAACTTTGATTTAAGAAATACATTAAGTCTGTCCCAATCTGTTTGTCTATTGTTCGTAGAAACTGAAATACATTTTCAGTTCTCTAATCCCATCCAGGTCTTTTAGAACAACTATATCTGTTGAAAGAGGCCAAATAAACTCTGTAAATGCTTTAAAAAAAACATCTCTTGGTGCATCTTGAGTTATTTGTTGTTAATGTTTGTCCATCTCAGAAATAAGTCAACCTTGCCCTTTAGTTTGTATTGTGTAAACTCATATTGATCTTCTTCAAATTCTTGCAGACAAGGAACCCGTTTCAGCTCCTGGACCAACTAAAGGTATACCAAATACATTTTAAAGGGCAGTTAAATGTTATACTGTGAGGTTAGCTGTTCTCTTATGAAAACTGAAAATATCTTTTCTTCTTTGTCATATACCTGTTTAAGTGATGTGAGAACTGTGCTGTTAAAGTGTGAGATGAAATGTTGAGTTTCCTGTGCGTCTCTATGTGAATGTTATAAAAAAAAAGTGTGTTTACTGCCTCAACCACAGTGACATCACTTAAGCAAAAGGGTAAGATCCCAGTTCAGGAGGCAAAAACCCCTGAATCACCTAAGCTGAAGAGCAAATTCACCAGAGTACCAAAAGAGAAGGAACCAGAACCAGAGGTCGTTAAGCTGAAGAAGGTTCCTGTGAAACCTCCAGAGCCTGAGAAAGAAGTCATAACTCATAAAGTTCAAGTGACAAGACAACAAGATGTTGAATTAACAGTTCATGGACTTCATGACAGAGAAGACAAAGAGATAATAACCCTTGGAAGAACTGAACGAGTCTTCACTGCAGAGGAGCAGACAGTTCAGTTAGGCTATTTTGAGGAAGTTGAAAAGGTTGTAGTTGCACAGAAATCAGAAAAAGAAGGATGGACAAGAACCCCAAAACCACAGAAAGAGGAAGAACCTGAAGTACCAAAGGTAGAGAAGAAGAAGATTACTAAACTGCCAAAGACAGATGAGGAGAAAGAATCTGTCAAACTAAAACCATTTGAAAAATCAGGGAAACCTGAAGAAGAACCACAGAAGATCAAACTTAAAAAGGTGCCAACTAAACCTAAAGAGCCTGAAAAGGAAGTCATAACTCAGAGAGTTGAAGTGACGAGGCATTATGATACAGAACTGACAGTTCAGAAGCTTCACGATAGAGAGGATAGAGAGTTAATGACACTTGGAAGAACTGAACGAGTGTTTACTGCAGCTGAAGAGGTATCTGAACTGGGTCATATGGAGGAACCTGAAAAGCTGGAGGCAGAAGATGAGAAATCACGATGGATTAGAACCCCTAAGGCTCCACAGGAAGAAGAACCTGAGCCAGATCTAACTAAAAAGAAAATAAAGAAATTACCAAAGAAAGAGGAGGAGCAGGAAGAGGTCACACTGAAACCATTTGAGAAACCTAAGAAACCAGAGGCAGCCGAACCTCCCAAAGCTAAGAAAGAAGGTGAGGCAAAGACAGATACTGAACGCACACCGTTCAAGAGAGTTGAGACGCCACAGAGAGATAAACCCTCTGCTGCTGTAAAACACAGGGAAGATGAAGATGTTCAAAGGAAGAGTCCTGAAGAAATTCCTGACACCAGCAAAGACCAGAAAGAGATCCCACAGAGGAAAAAGGTTGATCAGGTACCCAAAGATGAGGAACCTACTGCTGCTGACAAGCTGCGTGGAAAACCTAAAATCATTTCCACTCCAGACAAAGAGAAAGAGCATGTCATGCTGAAGCCTTTCGCCAAAGCCTCCAAGCCTGAAGAAAAGCCAGACAAACCATCCGAGGCAGAGAAAACAAAACCTGTGGAAATAAAGGTACCCAGTCGAACTCCTAGAGATGAAACTCCTAAAGAGCCGAAGGAACATGAGCTTAGGAAAGTTGAAAAGACTGAAACCCCCAAAAAAGAAGACGAGGAGCCAGTTGTTCCGGCCAAGAAGCCCAGTCCACCAGGAAAGAAAGAAGCAATGCCACAAAAAGAAGTGGAGAGAGAGATCCCACAAAAACAAACTGATATCCTGAAGAAAGGTGTTGAACTCAAAAAGACTCCTTCTCCTAGAGTGGGCAAAGACAAGGTAGAAGAAGAAAAGCCTCTCAAGCCTATTGAGCAACTGAAAAAAGTTGAGCTAAAAAAGACGCCGTCACCAAAAGCCGAAAAGCTGAAACCAAAAGAACTGGAGCAGATCCCTGTTGAGAAGAAGCCAAGTGTTGAAAAAGTCAAACGGACTCCCAAAGCAGTTTCACCAAAAGACTCCATGGAGGCTGTAACTCTCAAAAAGGTCCCAAAGAAGCCATCTCCTGAGGAGATACCAGAACCAGAGAAGCCTGCTAAAGGCCGAATCCCACTGGTGAAGGAGGTCTCTCCAGGAGCCGTGCAGATGAAGAAGGTGCCTACCCAGCCAGAGGAGGAGGTGTTTGAAGAGGAGGCTGAAGAAGTAGAAGGTGAAGAGGAAGAGGAGGCCTGGGGCTGGGAGCTCGTTCCCCCTGATGACTGGGAAGGTGAAGGGGTGGATGGGGCGCTGGAGACTCCAGGCATGCCTGGCGCCAAACGAGGTGAGACGAAGGTCGTCAAACTCCTCATCTGATGATTCTGGAAACCCCTCATCCATCTCCAATGACTCATCTAATCCTCATCACACTCCCTTCAATCACTTGTTCCATTTCTTCATCTTAAACTGTTAGCCAATCATCCATCAGTCCATTTGTCCATCCACCATCATTGAAATGTTCTCATGTTGTCCATCATCCAATGTCTGTCCTCAAATATCATCATACATCAGTTGTACAGTGTTTGTTTCCAGTGTTCATGTCCATGTCATTCATGAAAACTTTGAGTTTTCGGCATCATCTTTTGTCTGTCTTTGTCCCTTTGGTCATCTTGTCCCATTATTCATCCATTTGTTTAAGATTGTCCATCCGTATCCTCTTCATTTGTGTGATGTCCCTTAATGTTCTCCTGTGATGTGAAAAAGAACATGTGTTTTATTTAGCATGTTAGCATCGCTCACATCTTGACTTTCATTTCTGCTGGAGTATTTAAGGCAAAATCAAGCTTAAACAGACACACTAAAACCTCATCTTGTTGTTTCTTGTCCAGATGGAAAGCCATCAGAGGAGGCAGCGAAAGGCAGAGGCAGAGGATTTGGGGGTATGAATCCACTGAAATTAGAGCTTATGTGGACTAATATGTGTGCTCTTCATGCTCCAAAATCGCTAAAACAATCTCACTTGATTATTAAACAACCGTTGTTAAGTGTAAGTTTTTCTTTTCTTGTCCTTTAATACAAACATTTTGTATCATGCTCTTGCTCTAACGTTAAGCTGATCATTTTGAGATGATCAATTAATGTGCTGTCTGTCTGTCTGTCTGTCTGTGCCAACATTTGTCATGTTGCTTTTATCTTCCAACATTTAGGCAGTATTGCAAAATCAGCAATACTTTTAACATACCTACACAGATAACAGCCAAAAGAATCACTGCTTTTGGTGAACATCTATATATTGGTATAAGTTTGGTGTCAATGTCCATACATGACCTCAGGAAATCTAAATGAAAATAAATTTTCAGTTTTACAGTTATTCTGCAATCACACATTTAAACTGAAACTGAATTTTCAAATACACAGGGAGGTCATCTGTTGTCTTGAGCTTCATCTTTCTCTCTTTGCACGTGACTGTGTATGTTTTTGTCCATGTCGTCTTGTATTTTTGGGGTTCTTCTTTGAAGAATTCTATTGGAATCTTATATTCCAACATTATTAAAACTGCCTAACATAAAACATATTTTTCTTAAATGTGAGAATATTTCCACTGAATGGTGTCTAATTCACGGTAGGCACAACATCTTCAAAAAATTCTGATTCTTCACTTACCATCATGTCTGAAACTAACAAGATAAGTTTTTGTTTCTGTTGCAGCGAGACAAACCCCATCTCCTGGTGATGGCGGCAGAGGCCGCGGCCTGAGGCCTGGTGGAAAAGGTCCATCTCCACCAGAGGAACCCTTCGGAGGATTCAAGCTTAAAGCTGTTCCCCTGAAGTTTGTCAAGAAGATTCAGGATATTGTGCTACAGGAGGCCGAGTCTATTGGCTCGTCTGCTGTGTTTGAGTGCGAGATCTCTCCCTCAACGGCCATCACTACATGGATGAAGGATGGCAGCAACCTCCGTGAGGGGCCCAAACATAAATTCACAGCTGATGGCAAAGATCGCAAGCTGCACATTATTGATGTGCAGCTGTCAGACACTGGTGAATACACCTGTGTGGGCAAGAATGCTGGCAAGGAAATAACATGCACAGCCAAGCTTGTCGTTGAAGGTAAATTTATGGGTTTTAAACCAACATTAGCATTATCACAGCAACAACAATGAAGTTTGATTCATTTTGTTGATTGAAAAAAAGCTTTTTGTAGGCAGAAAGTGCTCAGTAACCTCAGGTATGGTATTGTCACCAGGATGGGAGACACTGAATCATACTAAGACTTATTATACTATAAGTAAGTCTCTTTAAAAATGAATTTATCTCTTATGCAGAGCTTCCTGTGAAATGGATCAAAGAACTGGAGCCGGAGACATCATGTATCAAGAGTCAGCCCATGTATCTGACCTGTGAGCTGAACAAAGAGAGAGATGTTGTCTGGAAGCGTAACGGCACCCGCCTGAAGAACAAGGCTGGAAAAGTGGCCATTAATATCATTGGTCTGCAGCACGCTGTGACCATCCAGAACGCCACTGATGAAGACGCCGGTGTCTACACATGTGAAGTGGAAGGACAGGAGGATGTCAAGACGTCAACCAACGTCAAAGTGATTGGTAAGCAGTCAGCAGGTGTTTTGGTGGTTATTCCTACTGTTTCAACAACCCAGCAAATCTTCTATCAGACAAAATCCCTCTCGTTTGATAGGCCATTATCCCAAAAACAAAGACCCATTGCTCAGTAGGACCCCGGGAACTTAGGACCCTAGCTAAGATACACTCCCCTGCTTAGCTCGGTTGTTTCTCAGGCTATACACCACCAGTTTGAAATTAATTGAACTCTTGGTTCTCAGAAATCATCAAGGACTGGCTGGTGAAGCCTCTAAGAGATCAGCACGTGAAACCAAAGGCCAAGGCCACATTCAAATGTGAGCTGTTCAAGGACACTCCCAACTGGAAGTGGTTCAAGGGAGACAACGAGCTGGCTCCTTCTGACAAGGTGGACATCAACAAGGACGGACAGAACATGACCCTCACCATCAACAACTGCCAGCCGGATGACGTCTCTGATTACACCATCGAGGTGGAAGATCGCAGATACACGGCCAAACTCACATTAGGAGGTTAGTGTAACATTTACAAATCTATGATAGAAAATTATGTGTACGTAAAACATAAAACTAGTTCAGTATTTCCTGTTAACTCCCTCTATGTGATGTTTCAGAACGTGAGGCTGAGATCCTGAAGCCTCTTGCCAGTGTGGAGGTAGTTGAAAAGGAGGAGGCCAACTTTGACACTGAAATTTCTGAGGATGATGTAGTTGGTGAATGGAAACTGAGGGGCCAGGTGCTGCTGAGATCTCCGGTAAGCATTTAAAATAAAAAGTCCAAACTCTGACAGAACTGGTTTGTATGGCTTTGACACACTGAATTCTGCAGGAATGAGTCCTAAAACCATGAAGTGAGATGCCATTTAGTCACTTCCTGTACCCTTGTCTTGAAGTCAGTAGGTGTTTTAAATAAATTAGGATTATTTTAGTGTTTAACAGGTATTTGTCAGGACTTGACACAACTTCTTTACAACCAGTCTGGTCACTGTAGCTTAGTGGTGATATAATCAGCTGTTTCATAGTAGTTTCATAAATAACTTCAAAAAAGATAAGAGTGGTGTTCATATGTGAAGGATATCTTCATTAATGAAGCGTGAGTATAATAAATGACTAAATAATAATATTTTTTTCCTTTTTCCTAATACTGAAGAATTTGTTTGTTATTTGTTTCCAGAGCTGTGACATTAAATCCGAAGGCAAGAAACGTTTCCTGACATTGAAAAACGTGCAGCTGGATCAGGCCGGTGAAGTGTCCTACCAGGCGCTGAACGCCGTCACCAGCGCCATGCTCACCGTCAAAGGTACAAACCTGACACCTATAAACGGCTCTTTGTGTTTATGTTGTCTGCTGCTTCTGTTTGCCTTAGAAAACGAAGGAAGCTCAGAAAACGGTAAGAAGCGCTGTGTGCTTGCTTTTGTGAATAACTGCTCAATTATCCGCACCTCCCAGAGATCGAAATGGGCTTTGTTGACCCACTGAAGGACGTTTCTGTGCCTGAAAAGAAACAGGCTAAGTTTGAATGCACCATCACCAAGGAGGTGTCAAAGGTCATGTGGTTCAGGGGGGCAGAGATTGTCACCCCAAGCCCTAAGTATGAAATAATCGATGACGGAAAGAAACACATGCTGATCATAAACAGCTGTGAGTTTGATGATGAGGCTCAGTACACCATCGAAGTATTGGGTCAGAAGTCATCCGCCCAACTGGCGGTGGAAGGTAAGTGGTGGACAGAAACGCTTTGTGTTGTTTCTTCTTTGTTGTCATTTGATGTTTGTGGCTTTAAAGTGTCCGATGGCAACAACCCCTTGTCTGTGTGCGCTCACCTCATGTATTTCAGGCATGAGGCTGAAATTTGTGAAGCAGCTCGAGGACCTAACAGTGAAAGAAGGTAAAACGGCTCAGTTTGAGCTTGAGCTGACGCACGAAAACGTGCCCGTGGTTTGGTACCGAAATGAAGTGAAGCTCCACGTGAGCCGCACGGTGCTCACACATGTGGAAGGAAAGAAACACACTCTAGAAATGAGGACAGTGTCTCTAGATGATACCTGCCAGGTAAAGGCAGAGGCCAAAGGAATTTACTCCATGGCAAAACTGACCGTCATAGGTAACGACACACTTCTTCTACTTCTTCTCTGCTGTCACTGGTTTCTGTTTCAGGGCTACACCACCGGGAGCTGAATGTCTTTATCATTTTTTCTCATTTTACTGTAATTTATTAAATGCAGAATGATTATTTAATTCCTTTAAGTTATAAGATATTCAAATCTGTTTAAATGTCATTTACCTGTTTTCCAGTTTTATTCTGCTTGAAATCTACCTCTTGTATGTCTTGGAAGAACTTCTCAGTCTGCAACAATGACTTTTATCTGAAACTAACTGCTGGTCTCGGTTCTGTTTCAGAGGGCGACGCTGTCTTTGTGGTGAAGCTGCAGGATTACACGGCCACAGAGAAAGACGAGGTGACTCTGGACTGTGAACTGAGCAAAGATGTGCCTGTCATGTGGTACCGTGACGAGAAGGAAATCATCGCCTCTAAAATGGTGGTGATGAAGACGGAGGGCACTCGCAGGTCTCTGATCCTGAAGAAAGTGGAGCAGAGTGATAAGGGAAAATACGTATGTGACTGTGGGACTGACAAAACCTCGGCCAACATCAACATCGAAGGTAAACTTTGTTTTTCTTCCCATTTCTTTGCACACATGGAGGTAGTTGTTTTGGACAAACAAACAGAATTCTTAAATTGTTTTTTTCCCCACTAGCTCGTGACATCAAGGTTGTTCGGCCGATTTATGGCGTGGAGCTGTTTGATGGAGAGACGGCTCGCTTCGAAGTGGAGATCTCTGAGGAAGACGTCCACGGCCAGTGGAAGCTGAACGGAGAAGTCCTGAGTCCTTCTAGTGTGAGTGATGCAACACTGATGTCAGATTAATATATTTAGACAACAAATCTAAAGCCACAGAATCCATCGTAAGTGTTTAACGAGTGTTTGCCGTATCATTTGACAGGATGTTGACATCATCGAGGAGGGTGGCAAACACACACTGATCCTGTACAACTGTAAGGTGCCCATGACCGGCGAGGTGGCTTACGCTGCCGCCAACGCCAAATGTGCTGCTAACCTGAAGGTCAAAGGTAAATAAATAGCAGCCTTACTTTATCTCGTGGAGAATTTATCTTGAAAAGGATCTGAAAGTATGACTGGACCTGCCTTCTTCACTTCTCCTTTCAGAACTTCCTCTGAACTTCCTCACGCCGCTGAGCGATGTTCAGGTGTACGAGAAGGACGAGGCGAGGTTTGAGGTGGAGCTGTCGAGAGCTCCAAAGAGCTTCCGCTGGCTGAAAGGTTCTCAGGAGCTGCAGGGCGACGACAAGTACGAGATGATCCAGGAAGGAAACATGTTCGTTCTGTTGATCAAATCGGCCGCCTACGATGATGAGGCCAAGTACATGTTTGAGGCTGAGGACAAGAGGACAACCGGCAAACTCGTCATCCAGGGTATCTCTGCTTTATTTATGTGGATAATTTAAATAAAAAAAAATGAGCTCAGATTCTATTATCATAGGAATATTTTACACTTAAAGTTTTTATTTTGATAATTTAATCTCCTTTCACATTTTTTGATTTCAACCGAATTTAGGCCATGTTGAGTTGAACTTTCTCGTTTTGATACTAAATTTGTTTTTATTTTCTTGAATAATTGGGTTTGATTATTTATTTTTGTGTGAGGTACCAGGTTTTTTTTTTTTTACTTGACCCCAAGACTCATGATGTTGATTTCCTACATGTTCTTACTGCCGCTGATTCTTTGTGTTTGTTGCAAATCTTTTAGCAGAAGTTTGGGGCATATCATATATTCTGGGCAACATTGATGGGCCTATTGTGGTTCAGGAAAAAATATGGGAATACATATAAAAACAATACTGCCATTCTTAAAAATCTTTTTTTGCAGACTGGATCATATTTAAAATATAAATCTTCTGTTTTAGATGCTTGACTTTTGATTTTATTGTGGCAGGTATTCGCCTGGAGTTTGCCAAGCCGATTAAGGATGTGACAGTGAAGGAGCGCGAAACGGCTGAGTTTAGCGTTGAACTCTCTCATGATAAGATCACAGTGGTCTGGTACAAAAACGACATCCGCCTGCATCCCAGCAAGGTGGTGCACATGTCCGATCAGGGAAAGATCCACACACTGGCCTTCAAGGAGGTCACCATCGACGACACGTCAATGATCAAAGTGGAGGCCATGGACAAGAGCATGACCGCCATGCTCACTGTGCTCGGTGAGTCTCTCAGAATCGCACAGTTTGTGCAACATTTGGTTGTTTTTACCAGCAAAATTCACAAGTTCAAGTTATTTTCTTAACTTTTAATAAAGACTACAGCGAGAAAGATCTGGAACTCAAAAAGCTGAAATATGACTTAAGTCCTTGTTGTTAAAGATACTGAACCTTAAGTTTTAATGCTAAGTATTAGATTTTTACAAAGAACAGAACAGAAAACTGCCAAATAAAGTCATTTGTAAGATAGTTCACTAACACATGAATCCTGGTTTCTAACATGAGGACACCTTGTTTCTCCACAGAGGGCGATCTGTATTTCACCACCAAGCTGCAGAACTACACGGCCGTGGAGAAGGACGAAGTGAAGCTGGTCTGTGAACTCAGCAAAGCCATCGCTGACGTCAAATGGTTCAAAGACGGGAAGGAGATCACTCCCTCCAAGAACATCGCCATTAGCACAGACGGCAAGAAGCGCATCCTGACAGTCAGGAAGGCGGAGAAGGCCAATATCGGAGAGTACACCTGCGACTGTGGCTCTGATAAAACCACAGCAAAACTCAACATTGAAGGTAAATCACACAATATTCCAAAGCCTCGAA
>JAOWBC010000002.1:24299091-24318106 GCA_028566105.1 Hypoplectrus providencianus | reverse complement strand
TTTTTAATATGAAAAAATTACTAATTTTGTTTATCCATCTTCAACCAGCCAGTTACTTATTAATAACAAAGTTTTATTACCAAACAAAGATAGTTCAATATCTTTGTTTGGTAATAAATCGGCAGATACTGAACTTTAGCAAACTTTAAAGTAAAACAAAATATTTTCTTTTTCTTTTCTTTTTTTTTTTTTTTTTAAACAATTCTGAAAAATGTTTAAGCTGTTTGAAAGAATAAACTCTATTTTAAAACAGTTTTTTCAGTGTTGAAGCTTTAGTCAGCCAAGGTTAAAAATAATCAGAGATACCAGAACAGCTGCTGTTATCTCTCTCTCTCACACACACACACACACACACACACACACTCTGTCACCAGCACCTTATATGTAGATAGAGCCTCAGTTGGCACCAGCCGGTTAGCATTAGCATGTTAGCATTAGCAGGTTAGCAACAGTCTGCAGAAAGTTGAAGGATCAAAAAAGTTTTTATCTTTATGAGTGAGTTAGAGCTTAAATGTTGTTTATCTATAGATGAATACTCGATGATGAAGTAAAATGTTGAAGAGCTGCAGGACCAAATTTAAATAGCTTACAAAGTTTTACTCATGAATATTTAATGATGAAGACATACTGCAGATTTGTTGGACTTTAAAAATGTAAAACAACATTAATAAATGTAACTACAAGCTCGTCTTCTACAGTACATTGCTGTTGCAACTTGTCATTAATTTTTTTTATAGGTAAGACAACAGTTGATTTTCATATTTAGTGCTTTCCTCAATCATTAATAAAACTGAAATTAACAACTGAAAAACAAACTAAATAAACCATTGATCTTTTAAATTGTTGCTGATGGTTTATGACCATCTGCTCAGTGATTCTTTTTTAACAGAGGAAACTAAATGTTCATATTCAAAGAGAAAAAATCCACCAATTTTGAGTGTCTGATGTTAAAAAGTTAAGAGTTGTCGAAGCACCTCAGTTAAAGATAATTTAAATCATAAGTCAATCAATGATTAAATGACAGAAGTTGATTCACTAAAAAAGATTTGACTTTTTTTCTCTAAAAGACATTTAATTTACTGAACTATATTCAGCACTAATCCTGTGAAGCATGTGTGATGTGTGAAGGTGAATCTGACAGCGGTGTGTGTGCTGCAGGTGAAGACTCGCGTGGTGGGACGTGTCCACACTCTGACCGTCAGAGACGTGAAGCTGTCCGAGGCCGGTGAGGTCAAACTTGCCGCCAAAGACTTCCAGACACAGGCTCAGCTCATCGTCAGACGTGAGACACTCGAACAAACAGTGACAGTGTACGCATCGTGTCTGTGTGTCAGTTGGTTAATTAATGGTGTGTATGTGTGTGCGTTTCAGAGCCACCTGTGGAGTTCACAAAGCCGCTGGAGGACCAGACGGTGGAGGAGGAAGCCACCGCCACACTGGAGTGTGAAGTTTCCAGAGAGAACGCAGAGGTGCGCTGGTTCAGGGAGGGACAGGAGCTCAGGAAGACCAAGAAGTACGACTTCATCATCGACGGACGCAAGCGAGCGCTCATCATCCACGGCTGCTTGCCTGAAGACGCCAAGATGTACACATGTGATGCTGTGGAGTTCAAGACTTCCTGTTTCCTGGAGGTCACACGTAAGGACAAACAGTGAACACTTGAGATGATTTCAGAATTAGGTTTATTACCAACCTGCAGGGAATCTGCTGTGGAGTTTAGTGCAAACTGTTAACATCAAATAAAGTTCTGCAATGGTAAGAACATAAATCAACAAGGAAGCATTACAATAGGTTAAATTATTATCATAGGTTATGGTATGGTATTTGGTAGGATATTTATATTTTTTTTGCTGAAAAGTGTAATCTTAAACGTGTCCCTCCACAGCTTTTAAGTTAAGACCTGAAATATTCCATAAAACAAATCATATCCATACCATAAGTAGGATTTTTAATTTAGTCATACTTGTATTATGTTTAGTCATTTGATTCTCTGATTATTTTATGTTTGATAATTATTATAGTAACGATTCCTAACTTCGGACCTTCAGAACCGATCAGTATTTACTAAAATAAAAATGTCCATGTAAGTAGTCCAAATAAAGATGAATGTAATAAATGTGTTTTTGTCCTCAGCTCCTCATGTGGAGTTCACAAAGCCTCTGCAGGACGTCGAGGTCAAAGAGAAAGAATCAGCCAAGTTTGAATGTGAAGTGTCCCGCGAGTCAGCCAAGGTGAGACCCGCTGGCCAATCAGCAGCAAGTTCTGTGACCTGCTGGCCAATCGGCATGCAGCTCTGCTATAACATTCAGATGATTGACCTGATAATGGATCAACAATGAAACATGATTTTTCGTATTTCAGGTTCGCTGGTTTAAGGACGGCAATGAGATCAGGAAAGGAAAGAAGTACGAGATCATCGCAAAGGGCGTCCAAAGGATCCTCATCGTTCACAAGTCTGTGTTTGATGATGAGGCCGAGTACGAGTGCGACGCCAGAACCTCCAAGTCTTCCGGCATGCTCACTGTCATCGGTGAGGAACAAATTTTAATTCCATTTAAACACTTTTGTATTTCCCAGTAAGTTTTATATAATTTCATAGAAGTCAAACAGAGTAAATGAACTGCCAAGATGCTTTAAACTGAACCAGTCTGATTGTGTTGGTCACAGAGGAGGCCGCCAGGTTCACCAAGAACCTTTCCAACGTGGAGGGGACAGAGACGGACAGCGTGAAGATGATCTGCGAGGTGTCCAAGGCCAACGCCGAGGTCACATGGTACCGCGGGGACGAGGAGCTGCCAGAAGGTGGCCGCTACGAGCAGATCACCGACGGGCGCAAGAGGATCCTGATCATCCAGGACCTGAGGATGGAGGATGCCGGCGAGTACAACTGCAGGCTGAGTCCGACTATCAAGACGTCCGCCATGCTCAAACTCAACGGTGAGAAAAAACACACGTCATTGAATTCTTTTGTTTTAAACTACTGATAGACATGCATACGACTATGAGACGCTCTACAGGTAAATAAGGCAGTGTGTCATCAGCGTAACATTAAAAATACTATAACCTGCAGAAAGAAAGAAGGTTGGGGCAAATGACTGGTCCCTGGGGTACACAAACTTTGTTAGATATTTTTGTTATAGCATTGAGCTCTATTTGATTAATACAAATGAACACACAAGCATTCACCCTAGAGTGTTTAACCTAAAGACATGAGAGAATCTTTATGGAAATCTGCCTCCCAAGAAGAAAGACAAGAAAAAAGTATGTTTCTTTTAAGAGACATAAAAACTAAGTAAAATAATCAAAATTCTTCTTCTGCTACTTTCCAGAGTTGGCGGCTGAGTTCATTGCCCGTCCTCAGAACCAGGAGGTGGTGGAGGGCGAGAAGGCCGAGTTCGCCTGCTCCGTCTCCAAGGAAACCTACGAGGTGAAATGGTTCAGAGGCGACAAGGAGGTGGAAACCGGGGACAAGTATACCATCATCAGCGAGGGAAAGAGAAGAGCTCTTATTGTGAAAAACTGCGAGCTGAAGGATGAAGGAGGCTACGTTGCTCACATTGGCAGCGTCAGAGCCTCTGCCGACCTGTGTGTGATTGGTAAGAGTCATATTTCTGCTTCTGGATCTTGTTTTGGTTATTTCAGAGAAGGGGCTTGGTCTCATGCATTTTGTTTTTGGTTTTACAGAAAAACTGAGGATCATCACGCCAATTAAAGACACAGAGGTGAAGGAGGGAAGTGAAATCGTCTTCAACTGTGAGACGAACACAGAGGGAGCCAAGGCCAAGTGGCTGAAGAATGAGGAGACAATATTCGAGAGCAGCAAGTACATGGTGGGTCAGAGGGACAACGTCTTCTCTCTGAGGATCAGAGACGCCCAGAAGGCTGACGAGGCCACCTACACCGTCATGCTGACCAATCAGAGAGCAGAGCAAGCCAAGTGCAGCGCCAGTGCCAGAGTGACAGGTAAACATCCAGTGTTTAACTTCATAATGGTTTGCAGTTCAGTCAGGAAGATAAAAACAGATATACATCAATAATATTAGTAATTATTCATTTTTATTAATATACAATCCATGCAAAGACAAATAACAATAAATAAAAAAGAAACAGCAATAGGAAAGAAAAGACAGCATGATTTTATTTCTGTCTGAGGATCCACAAGATAAAATCTAAGATTCTGACTGATTGGCCATGTTCCCTCTTTGTGACTCCACAGAAGAGAAACTGAAGTTCTTGGATCCCATCGAGGACGTCGAGACTCAGGAACGTAAGACCATCAGCTTCGTCTGCAAGGTGAACCGTCCCGAGGTGACTGTGAAGTGGATGAAGGCTGGCCAGGAGGTGACGCTCAGCAAACGCATCGTCTACAGAGCCGACGGCCTTAAACACACCCTGACCATCAAGGACTGCCTGATGGACGACGAGGGCGAGTACACCGCCGTGGTTGGAGAAGACAAGTGTGCGGCCGAGCTGATCATCAGTGAGGCTCCAACGGACTTCACAGCGCAGCTTAAAGACCAGACCATCACGGAGTTCGAGGACGCTGAGTTCACCTGCAAGCTGAGCAAAGAGAAGGCCGCGGTGAAGTGGTACAGGAATGGACGGGAGATCAGAGAAGGACCCAGGTAAGAAATATATTTATACTGTCACTGCCACACGAACGCCATGTCCTTTGTCAAGTTTTTATACATTTCAAGTTGTGTTTTTAAGTGTTTAATTTTATTGAGTATCTCAAAGAAATTCAAAGGATCATGTTTTTACATTACATTGAACATGACCAAGACTATAAACACAATAGAAAATACAATTAATTCAAAAAATTATTTGTTTTTCAGCATTTGTCTGCATTTAGCAATCAAAATTATGAAATTATCACAATTACTGACCATTAATTTTGAAAAAAATGTATATAAATAAATAAACAAGTAAACTATATATGCATACGTTTAGGACCAGTGATGCAGCAGGAAAATCAACAATACGTTTCTTTTCTGAAATATCAACAGATATAAAATGACCTTTGACCTTTATGTTGTGTTGCTGCAGATATCACATGGAGAAAGAAGGGAAGACGTGCAGACTGGTCATCAAGGTGTGCAGACCCGATGATGAATGTGAATACGCCTGTGGTGTGGATGAGAGGCGGACCAGAGCCCGGCTCTTTGTTGAAGGTAAGACATCATCACCTTTTCATCCTTTTAGCTTTTTTTTCTTATTATTGTATTCTTCTAAGTCTTAACCTGTGGTTTTGTGTCCTGCAGAGACTCCGGTGGAGATCGTCAGACCTCCTCAGGACGCGTTCGAACCTCCAGGTTCCGACATCGTGTTCGAGGTGGAGCTCAACAAGGACCGAGTGGAGGTGAAGTGGATGAGGAACAACATGATCATCGTCCAGGGAGACAAGTACCAGATGATCAGCGAGGGTAAAGTCCACAGACTACAGGTCTGCGAAATCAGACCTCGAGATCAGGGAGAGTACAGGATCGTGGCCAAAGACAAGGACGCCAGAGCCAAGCTCGAGCTGGCAGGTGAGTCAGCGCTCTGCCAACCCCAAAGCCTACAAGTCTAGTAATCTGATTAGAAATTAAAAAAGAGAAAGTTAAAACATGATGACAAATTTGTAGTCCTTTTATTGGTTCATCAGGTTTGTGATTACTCCATGGTAATAATAATAATAAACTTCTTGTTCAGACCGCCACAGTTACAAATGAAAGTGAATTATAATAATTATTTTATCTCCCCTGCAGCCGTTCCAAAGATCAAAACTACCGACCAAAATCTAGTGACGGACGCAGGTAAACCCTTCGTCATGAGCGTGCCTTATGACGCTTACCCTCGCGCCGAAGCTGAGTGGTTCTTTGAGGGTGCCAGTCTGCCCGTCCAGAACATCGACACTTCCACCGACAGGACCGAGTTCCGCCTGAAGAGCCCCACCAAGGAAGACCAGGGCCGGTACAGGGTGGTGATCAAGAACAAGCATGGCGAGGGAGAGGCGTTCATCAACCTGGACGTGATTGGTGAGTCTGGGGATAATTCACTGAGGGATTAACATAAACAATGATGGAGTCTTTGCCTGTCAATGTCAGAACAGTTTAAAGTGTCATGCTGGTTGTTTCCAGACGTCCCTGGACCTGTCAAGAACCTGAGAGTGGTCGACACAGCTGATGGGGAGGTCAGTTTGGCCTGGGAGGAGCCTGAGAGCGACGGTGGAAGCAAGATCATCTCTTACGTGGTGGAGAGACGTGATGTGAAGCGTAAGACCTGGACGCTGGCTACAGACCGTGCTGATACGCCAGAGTACTGTGTCAGTGGCCTGCAGAAGGACTCCTTCTACCTCTTCAGAGTCTGCGCTCGTAACAGAGTCGGTAGTGGACCCCTTGTCGCCACTGAGGAAGCTGTTCAAGCCAAAAATAAGTTTGGTAAGAAACATCTAAGGACCCATGCTGACATTAATGTATTGGCTTCCCCATTTTGTCAAATCAAGTCATTCATACATTTGATTTCTCCCATCAGATGTTCCTGATGCTCCGGAGAATGTAGACGTTGGAGTGGTGAACAAGTTCGGTGCCACCATCAACTGGGAGCCTCCCAAGTTTGATGGTGGCTCTGAGATCACTGCTTATGTGATCGAGCTCCGTGACAGGACCTCTGTCAAATGGGAGGCGGCTATGGTCTGCGGTGCCAACGACCGCTCTGCCACACTGAACGATGTGGTAGAGAACAAGGAGTACATCTTCAGAGTCAGAGCCGAGAACAAGGCTGGCATCGGCAGGCCCAGTGCTGCCACCAAACCTGTCAAGATCATGGATCCCATCGGTGAGTGAATAACATCAGTTTGAATGTTTGTTTGTTCTTAAACATCAGATGATCTAATATTGGTCATTTTGTGTTGTGGCTGCAGAGAGACCAAGCCCGCCCTTGAACCTGAACTTTAGCGACCAAATCAAGACAGCCGTCACACTGACCTGGGAGACTCCCGTCAGCAACGGTGGCAGCATGATCACCGGATACATCATTCAGAAATGTGACGAGGGTACTGACAAGTGGCTCCGCTGCAATGCCAGATTGTGTCCTGATCTGTCCTACCGGGTATGCCAGTCAATGCAGAGTTTCTGTTCTGTGTCTGTTCTTAAACTGTTTCATGAAAATATATTTCAAGTTTTGATCATTTTATGTTTTGTTTTCTTCAGGTGTCTGGTCTGAAACCAGGTCAGAAGTACCTCTACAGGGTTTCTGCAGAGAATGCTGCTGGTGTCTCCGATCCAACTGAACAACTTGGGCCACTGCTCGCTGATGACCCTCATGGTAAAGGACAAACTGAGAATCAATTGTAAAACAGACAAGAGTCTATGATACAAATTTGTTTCTCTATGTACCTGAATGGAATGAAGAATAACATTTTACAGATTGAAAGTGTATAAGGCAGAATGAAACATCTCTTTTTATTTGTTATTCCTCTTTACGTTGTTAAATCAAGAACATTTTTGTCGTCCCACAGTTGGTCCAACTTTCGACCTGAGTGGCTTCAGGAACGGCCTGGAGGTGATCGTCCCCCAGCCTCTCACCATCAGAGTGCCCATCACCGGATACCCCACGCCAACTGCCAAGTGGACCTTCGGAGAGAAGGAGCTCACCACCGCTGACGAACGTGTCTCCATGGTGACCAAGCCCACGTTCACAGAGCTGACAGTCTCGCCAAGTGTCCGCCCAGACAAAGGCACCTACACCCTGCAGCTGGAGAATGACGTCTCCTCAGTCTCCGGAGAGATTGACGTCAACGTCATCGGTAACAACAAAATCTGTTGGACTTAAAATATTAATTTGATAATAACATATTTTATTGTATTATATTAAGATGTAAAAAACACCCTGAAATAAGTAGCACATAATTTGCTTTTTTCTTTCACTTGTGAAATTATTTTTAATTTACTGTTTGCTCATTTTGTTCCCAGCGTGCCCAAGTGCACCTAAAGACTTCAAGGTGGCTGAGGTCACCAGACACCACGTCCACATGATGTGGGAGGCTCCAGAGCACGATGGAGGAAGTCCAGTCACCCACTATCAGATAGAGAAGAAAGAAGTGTCTCGTAAGACCTGGGCCAAGGTACGTCTTCTTGTTTACCTGTGTGGTTCAGCGTCTTTAAGAAAAAACTTAAAAGAAAAGCCTTTATTGGCTCAAACTGTATTTAAACAAGATGTAATCATTTTGTATTTGCTTGATGCAGCATGTATTTCATCTGTGCACATTGACAATGTCATCGGTAAAGAAGCATGATCTGTGACTGGACTTTCAATCAATTAAAGCAGAATCAACAATAACTGCAGCTCATTGTAATTGTTGATGGTGGACATAAAGGCTGTTGAAGTCCAACGAACCCTCCAGAGGCTGAAAAAAGCAGGGCAGAAATTCAGCATTGCATTATATCTCACCTCCTACAAAAAACAATATCTGCATCTAGAAGCAGCAATATTTCTTGTGACTTTTGCACGACCAGGCCTAAAGTATGCTGTAGCTTTGGTGTTAATTGATCACTATTGCACTATTTTCCAGGTGGCTACTGGCATCATGGACCTGGAGCACACAATAACCGATGTGATTGAAGGAAAGGAGTATCTATTCAGTGTCACTGCCTGCAACAAATGTGGACCTGGGGAACCAGCGTACATTGATGAGCCTGTCAGCGTCTCCTCTCCTGCCAGTAAGTATTTAGTCAGCGTGACACTGATTAACTCAGACTGAGGCACAAATCTGATCAGGGCTAAAAACAAAAACACTAGATTCCTTAGTTTTTCCCAGATGCAAGTATTTCAACAAATCTGAATCTGATCTACATTGTGTTTTTATTCCCAGCTGTTCCGGATCCTCCTGAGAACCTGAAGTGGCGCGATAAGAGTGGCAAGACAATCTTCTTGTCCTGGGAGCCTCCAAAGTATGATGGCGGTGAACCAATCAAGGGCTACGTGGTGGAGAAGTGTCAGCGCGGTACTGACAAGTGGGAGCCCTGCGGCGAACCTATGCCTGAACTCAAGTAAGACTAAACAGTTTGTCAGCAAGCTGAGTGTGTCATTGGGCTTGTTTGTGATTTCAGTCCTGTTTCATATTTTCAGACTGTTTTTTATAATACACTATCTCTGCTCACAGGTTCCAGGTGACTGGTCTAATTGAGGGCCAGTGGTACGCCTACAGGATCAAAGCTTTTAACAAGTTAGGAGCAGGAAGACCTTGCAGGGCCACAGATGAGATCCAGGCTGTTGATGCCAGAGGTAGGCCAACCAGTGCTCTCAGCTTTAGACTTACTCATCAGTAATGTCAGAAAAATATCCTGCACATAAAAGAAAAAATATGAGTGTCAAAAAAATGTTTTTAAAAAGAAAACATTCTAGGAAATAAAATTATTATTGGTAGTAGCATATTGGTAGTTTTAGTAATGAAAATAGGAAAAGGATGAAGAGGACTGGGATTAAGAATTTGAGCAGGGTAATGAGAGTGACAGTTTGTGATTTATTAGCAAAATTTGTCTCTGACACTTTGATTGAAAAAACAGAGCCTCCAGAGATCCAGCTGGATGTGAAGCTGCTGGCTGGTCTGACCGCCAGGGCTGGTACCAAGATCGAGCTTCCAGCCGACGTCAAGGGAAAGCCTGATCCCAGGGTGAAGTGGACCAAGGCTGACCTGGTTCTGCGGGCTGATGACCGCATTGCCATTGACACCCAGCCGGGACACTCCAAGCTGTCCATTGGCAACACCATTAGAGGAGACACTGCCACCTACATCATTGAGGCAGTCAACGCCTGCGGACGCGCCACTGCCACCATCGACGTTAACATCCTTGGTACAGACACTAGTCTTTTGCCCATTATAGAGAACCTAACCTGTACCCAAAACTCTACCTGGCTGTTATCATTTGCCAGAACTTTCAAACTAGCAACGTAGTATCAATTAACAAATAATCCTATTCTGCTTTTGTTGTTTTCAGAGCAATTATTGGATTTGCAGTTGGTGGTTAGCGTGTTAACCTAAATCTGAAACTTTTTTAGTCACTCTTTACATTTTGTCCCCCCTTCAGATAAACCCGGCCCTCCAGCTGCCTTTGACATCTCTGAGATCACAAACGAGTCATGCTTCCTGGCATGGAATCCTCCTAGGGACGACGGTGGCTCACCCATCACCAACTACATTGTGGAGAGTCGTCAGACAGACAAAGAGGAGTGGGTGAAGCTGTCTGCTACGGTGAAACACACCACTTTCAAGGCCTGCAAGCTCACAGCTTTGAAGGAGTATATATTCAGGATCAGTGCTGAGAACCAATACGGCATTGGCGAACCTGCAGAGCATGTGCCAATCATTGCAAAGTATTCCTTTGGTAAGTTCACTGTGGTTTGCGTTGAAGACTTGACATATGATGGTGCAATCTTATCATGAAAATAAATCACACTTTTTCTTTTTGTTTCAGATCCTCCTGGTCCTCCGACCAGAGTCACTCCTTCTGACATCGCCAAGGACGCTGTAACTCTGACCTGGGTTGAGCCTGATGAGGATGGCGGCAGTCCAATCACTGGATACTGGATCGAGAAGTTTGATCCAGAGAGTGACAAGTGGATCAGATGCAACAAGCTACCCATCAAGGACTCGACCTTCAGGTAAATAATCAGTCAAGAAGGTGAAGATTTCAAAGGAATATGTTGTAATATTTTTTCTAACCATACCTTCATTTGGCTGCAGGGTGAAGGGACTTCCCACCAAAAAGAAGTACCGCTTCCGTGTTCTGGCTGAGAATCTGGCTGGACCTGGAAAACCAAGTGCAGAGACTGATCCCGTCCTCATCAAAGATCCCATTGGTATGTCTCATAAAAATAATTGCAACAGCTCTCATAGTCTCTTCTACACTCTACATATATATCATGAGAGTAAGGGAATTGTGATTGAGACTGTCCTATTCTGTTCGGACTGAGGGGTAAAGCATTGGCAGAGACAGTAACTTGATGATCATAACAATATTGCACTCTTCTTCAGATCCTCCATGGGCCCCTGGTAAACCTGTCATCAGGGAGATCGGCAAGACCACTGCACTGCTGGCATGGACCAGGCCAGAGCATGATGGTGGCGCAAAGATTGAAGGCTACATTATTGAGTTCCAGAAGACCGGTAGCGAGGAATGGATCCGCATTGCAGAAGACGTTCCTCAAACAGAGCACCAGCTGAAGGGCCTGATGGAGAAGCAGGAGTACTCGTTCAGGGTCAAGGCTGTCAACAAGGCTGGCGAGAGCGAACCCAGCGAGCCCAGTGAACCTGTGGTCTGCAAGGAAAGACTTTGTAAGTGAAACTTGAGGGAGTTAGGGGATGAGCTGCACAAGCAAAAGCATTTCTAAAAATCAGAAAATGTATCAACAAACAGGAAATTCATTCCAGGCTGAAAATTCCAAAACAAGACAAACTCTGCTTGCCTTTGAATTGACCTTTTTACTTGTTTCTGTTCAACAGATCCTCCATCTGCTCCTCAGTGGCTGGAGGTGGCCAACATCACGAAGATTAATGCTGACCTGAAGTGGCAGGCTCCCAGCAATGACGGAGGCTCACCCATCACCAACTATGTTGTGGAGAAGAGGGATGTGAGGCGTAAAGCCTGGCAGACAGTTGACACCACCATCAAAGAACTCAAGTACACAGTGACTCCTCTTAACGAGGGATCGCTGTACGTGTTCCGTGTTGCTGCTGAGAATGCCGTGGGAATGAGTGAGTTCTGTGAGCTGGAGGATGCTGTGCTCGCCAAAGACACTTTCAGTAAGTTGTGCATCATGGGTTTTAAGTTGCGTTTTTTAAATTTTGCCAGAATCATTTTTCTTTCTGATATAGATAATAAAATTTATCATGCTCTTTTCAGCAACCCCTGGACCTCCTTATGCTCTGACGGTGATGGAGGTTACCAAGAGACATGTGGAACTGAAATGGGAACCTCCCAAAAGCAATGGTGGAAGACCCATAACCAAGTAAGACTACACACTCTTGCAAGGATTTTGGCCTAACATTGTTCAGCTGAACGAGTTGCAACTACGGCTATATGACTTCTTCCTCACTACATGAGTTTTTCATTCTATCTCACCCTCACTGCTCGCTTCTCAGGTACGTGATTGAGAAGAAAGAGAAGGTGGGAACTCGCTGGCTTAAGTGCTGCAAGACTCCCGACAGACAGTCTCAGTTCAAGGTGACAGACGTCGATGAAGGATCTGAGGTGCAGTTCCAGGTTAGAGCCGAGAATGAGGCCGGAGTTGGAGATCCAAGTGAACCCACTGAGATTCTCACCATCGAGGATGCAACCAGTAAGAAACCATCAGATAATCATAGCAAACACAGATGGATGGATTTGTTCTGTTGATGAATCTAGATCGTTTTTATGAACACAGAAACATTTCAGATGTCAAACCATACATCCTCCTCTCTCACCAGGTGCTCCATCTCCTCCTCTGGAAGTGGCAGTCCCTGACGCCAGCAGGGAGCACATTAACGTCACCTGGAAGCCTCCAACCAAAGACGGCGGTAGCCCGATTACCGGATACCATGTGGAGGTGGCTGAGGCCCGTCCCGAGCTGAAGTGGCTCAGGGTCAACACCAGACCTGTCAAGGAGCTCAAGTTCAAGATTGAGGATGGAATCAAACCAGAGAAGAAATACGTCATCAGGGTCCGTGCCATCAATGCTATTGGTGTTAGTGATCCCTCTGAAATCTCGGACAAGGTCTTCACCAAGGATCCTGACTGTAAGCACTGATCCGAATTAAAATCTCAGAATTCAAAAGAAGTAAAATCCAAACACAAATTTAACTGAAAAAATAATCCTGTACTCTCTTCACCAGGTGCACCAACCATGGATTTGGAGGCTCAGGACGTGGTGGTAGTTGAAGGCGAGAAGCTGCACCTCAATATCCCCTACAGGGCAATCCCAACCCCAAAGATGGTTTGGCAGAAGGACACAGTGGAGTGTAAGACTGATGACAGGCTCTCCATGACAGTTGAGATGAACAGCGCTCACCTGGAGCTGCTGAAGTGCAAACGTGCTGACGCTGGCGCCTATGCCATCACCCTGGAGAACAGTCTGGGAACTGCCACCGGAACCGTCAATGTCAAAGTCATTGGTAGGACATCCTTCATCATTATTTCAAAATGTTGCCTCCACTCTATGTTTCCCACCAAAGAGTATTTCAATAAAGTTTTAGCATTTTATAAAGTCTTTGGTTGGGGGACTTTATAACCTCAATTTCTCAAACCTAGAGCTGCTATAAACACATTTTACTGATGAGCAAGACTCATCCTCTGATAAACATTTTTTCTTCCTGAACCTTGTAGGACTTCCTGGTAAGTGTAAAGACATCACATCCAGTGACGTCACCAAGAACTCCTGCAAGATCAGCTGGGAGGCTCCAGAGGACGATGGTGGTACCCCTATTGTCAGCTACACTCTGGAGCGCCGTGAGGCCTCCAAAAAGACCTACATGCCCGTCATGTCAGGAGAGAACGTGCTGACCTGCAACATCAAAGACCTCTTCCTCAACTGTGAATACTACTTCAGAGTGAAGGCTGTCAACAAGGTTGGCGCTGGAGAATATCTGGAGCTGCGCAGCCCGGTCATCACTGAGGAAGTCAAACGTGAGTCCTGTTTTCATCTGTTTTGTCATTGTCAGTATGCTGCGGTAACCATACAGCTCAAATACAGACTCAGAGCTTTGGAGACCACAGGTGAATAACATTCTTAGTTCTTAAAAATTATATAGATGGTAGTGGTGACTATCTTGACTGCAGCTCTTAGTTAGATTAGTGGTAATGTTTAGCATCAGTATAGTCAGCTCTTCTCAGCAGGGATGGCACCGTGTCTGCACAATCTTCACCTCTTCTGGTTCTGATTATGTAGAAACACAGCCCAGGATTGTCTTATGTCAGCTAATGGTATGGTGGAAGTTCAGCTGTTGTTGACGTATAATGGAAGTCATGTTGTTTTTGCCTCCAGGCGGATCTTCCAAAAGTGTGAAAAACTATGAATGCTATAATTACCTTTTTATTTACCATCTGTTGTATACATCATTTTCACAGAGAAACCAGACCCACCCATCCAGGTGGAAGCTCAGGACCCCACATGCAAGTCCATCACGGTGACCTGGAAGGAACCAGACTACGACGGCGGCTGTCCAATCCAGGGTTACATTGTGGAGAAGATGGAGAAAGATGGTGACCGCTATGAAAGGGTCACTCCAAGCCTGGTACCTGGTTTCTCCTATGTGGTGACAGGCCTAACGGAGGACACAGAGTACCAGTTCAGGGTGCGAGCTGAGAACGCGGCAGGAGTCAGCGAGCCATCCCGCAGCACACAGCTCATGAAGGCTGCGGACCCCGTTGGTATGAAAAACAACAAAAATCATTAATTGGTTGAGGAAAGTGTGAATATCATTAACACCTTTAATAAAAAACACCTACATGTCATAACTCTTCTTCTGTTTTCAGAAAAACCAAAGGTCACCCTCCATGCCCGTGTGCAGTCTGGTCTGTGCATAAAGAAGGGTGAGGAGATCCGCATTGACGCCTACATCTCCGGCTCCCCGTATCCCAAAGTCACCTGGCTGAGGAACAATGAGGATGTCACCAAAGAGCCGACCAAGAAGATCGTTCCCATCGTAAGAAAGAAGAAGACCAAGGCCAAGGTTTGTGTCCTCTGAGATCCTGGAGGATCCTTTAAGTCTAAGTTTGCATGTTTTTTGAGGAAATATTTTTCAATCAATTTTTCTTCAATCCCTGAAGGTTCCTGAACCAGAGGAGGAGTTTGTGACTCCACTGCGGGAGCGTCTGGGTTTGGATCAGACCAAGAGGGGCCAGACTGCTCTGATGGTCCGTGAAGCCGTCAGAGTCGACCACGGTGACTTCACCATCAAGGTGGAGAACACTCATGGTGTCGCCACTGCCTGCTGCTTCGTCAACGTCCTTGGTAAGACATGTTTACATTTTCTTTAATCTCCATCCTCCATCCTCTCAAATCCTCCTGCAACACCTTAACCTGCGAGTCACATGACCTCCTTATGAATACAAATAAAACTGTAAAAAATAATGTAGAAAAAATAAACTTGATTTTCCTGAGATTAAATGTTGACTTGATTGTTCTGCCACAGATAAGCCTGGTGCTCCAATCAACTTCACCTTTGACGAGATCAGGGACACCTCAGTCACCTGTAACTGGGAGCCTCCTGAGGACGATGGAGGCAGCGAGATCCTGAACTACATCCTGGAGAAGAAGGACAACAAGAATGAAGAGATTGGTTGGATCACTGTCACCTCCACACTGAAGGGCACAAGCTGCCCTGTCACAAAACTCATTGAAGGAAAGGAGTACATCTTCAGAGTCACTGCAGAGAACAAGTATGGCTGTGGCCCATCGTGTATCTCTGAGCCGATGGTCGCAAAGAACCAGTTCGGTAAGTAAAAAACACAAAAGAAATGATGTATATGCAAAAATTTAAAGCGCCAGTCAGTTTAAATCTAAAATATTATCAAATGCTTACAAACCTGGGACATGAAACAGAGTCACAGAGTTATCAGACTCACTGAAAAGCTCCAAATAATTCTGCAAAGTAAACAATAAATAATGGTTACACAAGTAACACAAGTAAACACAAGTCTTTTGACTCTATCACTGCCTAGTGGTTGTACTCACCCATTTTTGTTCCCCGCAGATCCTCCGGATGCACCAAATACCCCCAGAGTCCACGAGGTGACAGCGAGCACTGCTCACATCTCCTGGCACGAGCCGAAAGATAATGGCAGTCCGATCTTGGGCTACTGGATCGAGAGGAAGGAGGTGAACAGCAAACACTGGACCCGAGTGAACCGCGCTCTCCTCAACTCTCTGGAGGTGAAGGTCAGGGGCCTGATGGAGGGACTAACCTACATCTTCAGAGTGTGTGCCGAGAACCTGGCTGGGCCTGGGCCCTTCAGCGAGCCCACAGACCGCACCGTCGCCATGGATGCCATCAGTAAGTTTTTTAGTATTATCAGAGGCAAACGTGAAAGGTGGCCCAAAGAAAGAGACAAACATCAGCCAGCCAAATCAGAACACAGACTAGTTAATGGAGGCTCAATCTGTCCTAACTTGTAATTTAAGCACCCCCTTATAGTTGCTCCAGGGGTAATCAAAATGATGGAATGCCGAATTCACCTTATATATAAAACATCTCTGCTCCCTTCCAACCCAGTGCCTCCCGGCCCCCCGACTCCATGGGTTGTGGACACTACAAAAGATTCTGTCATCGTCGCCTGGAAGCCCCCTCTGTACAATGGAGGAGGAGAAATCCTGGGTTACCACCTTGAGAAGGTGCAGAAAATTAATATTACATACATTGACATCCAGCACCTCATGCAGCTTGGACCTTTGATTTTAAACTATTGTTTTCTGATTACAGAATTTGGTTGGAGAGAAGGAATGGACTCGCAGCACAGAGTTCAGGTGTAAAGAGCTGACATACACTGTGACGGGTCTGACTGAGGGAGCAGATTACTACATCCGTGTCATCGCCATCAACGACGCCGGACCAGGAGTTCCCGGTGTGACTGAACCAGTCACTGTTGTAGAGCCTCAAGGTACAGACAGTTTTATTATTGGCCAGTCAGAAGACAAGCCAAGCATGGTTTTTTACCAATGTATTTTTTTTTCCAAATGGCTGTTGAAACTAGGAAATGTGTGTTTTTCAAAAAAAATTCAAAAAAACTTCTGACTGACTTGTCTTATCATGTAATTTAGAACCTCCTGCCGTGGACTTCGACATTTCTGTGAGGAATGGCATCATGATCAAGGCCGGTGAACTGCTGAGACTTCCTGCCGTGGTGACTGGCAGACCCCAGCCTGAAGTCAAGTGGGCCAAAGACGGAGCAGAAATTGACAAAGAGCGTATGGTTGTGGAAACAGAGGGCAAAAACACTGTTCTGGTTATCAAGAAGGCTGTGAGGGCAGACCACGGACAGTACCAGGTCTCTGGCACCAACAGTGGTGGAACCAAGACCGCCGAGACCAGAGTTGATGTTATGGGTCAGTACGCTATAAACTCTAGAGGATCTAATATATATAACCCCTCACAATGTAAGGATCTCATTAGCTATCTTTGGCTGCCAGAAAAAAATAGGCACCAGTAGTAGAATGAAATGGAAATAAATAAATTGCCAAGACCCTGTCTCTGAATTTACTGGTCTGTGTTTCTGTAGATGTCCCTGGACCGGTGGTCGACCTGAAGACAGTCTTGGTGACTAAGAAGAATATCACCCTAACTTGGTCCGACCCATTAGACAATGGCGGAAGTGACATCATGGGCTATGAGATTCTGAGGAAGGACGCGAAGATGAAACTCTTCCGCCAGCCTATTGAGACAGCTTCCTGCAAGTGCGACATCCAGGGCCTGCTGTCCGGTGAGGAGTACGACTTCAGGGTTATCGCCAGGAACAAGTATGGTGATGGAGCTCCAGCTGACCTGGGACCCATCCTGGCAGAGGATGCCAAGGGTAAATCTTCCACCATATGACAGACTTACGACACCAGAGCACATTTACCGACTTATGAATGATTTGTGTGCCCTAATCAAACTGTTGTTGATTGAATTCCTCCTCGTTGTTCCAGGTACTCCATCTGCACCTGAGAAGTTGCACTACACCGACAGAAGCAAGAGCACCATCACTTTGGCCTGGCAGCCACCTCGCACTGATGGCGGCAGCCCTATCATGGGCTACTATGTGGAGAAAATGAGGTCAGACAGCACCGAGTATGAAGTTGCAAACCGCAAGATGTTCACCGACTGCTGTGGGACCATTGAGAACCTGTCAGAGAATCAAGAGTATCAGTTCCGTGTCAGCGCTGTGAATGAGGTCGGTACCGGAGAGCCTTCCAAGTCCATCGAAGCCAAGATCCAAGATGATGAAAGTATGAAACTCACTCAAACTCAAATCTTTCAAACATTTGTCAGTCTGATAATGTTATGCACACATGAACAGCAACCAAAGAGTACCAAACTGAGAGATGTTTTTTTTTTTTTTGTCCACAGTTGCTCCAGTTATTACCATCCTGAAGTTCTTCAAGAGCAACGCCATCAATGTGAAGAAAGGCTCAGCCATCGACATCCCAGCAGAGGTAAAGGGACTTCCTTTGCCAACGATCCAGTGGATGAAGGACAACGTCGTCATCGAGCAGCCCGATGGAGAGAAGATGACAATGGAGACTGAAGAGGTCTGTTTATGTTGAAAAAAAATTGGACCACAAAACTACTGCCTTATGTACATTTTTTTGTATCAATAAATAAATCTGTCTTCTTCTATTCAGGTGAACCGCATGACTCTGACAACAAAGATCGCTATTCCAGAAACCGTCAGGCAGGACAAGGGTAATTACAGGCTGGTGGCCGAAAACTGCTATGGCAAAGCTGAGCACCTCATCAGAGTCCAGATCCTCGGTGAGTAAATAAATCTTTTGTCTGTTAGGGTTAGCTTCCATCATTACACTTTTCATTTCTAACAGAACTGCATTGAAAAATATGTTTCGCATCATCTTTACAAATATTAACTGGATCCTGCACTTTTCAGACCGTCCTCTTCCTCCAAGGAACATCGTGGTCTCTGACATTAAGGCAGAGTCATGCTACCTGACATGGGATGCTCCAGAGGACAATGGAGGCAGCGAGATCAGCAACTACATTGTGGAGCGCAGAGATGCCAGCAAGAAGAAGTCCGACTATGAGGTCATGACCATCAACCTTATCGACAGGAGATATGGGGTGAGTAACATTGCTTTGGTCATGTAATGTTCATAAAAACTTCATCCATGATGGGATATTAATCTGAAGAAAACAGTTTATCTTATTTTATGTTTGCTAACTGCAGACTTTAACAACTTTGTTTGCTAGTTTTAAAGATCAGTGTCAATCCTTAGTGCTGTCAAGAGATTAAAAAAATTGTGCGATTAATTAATTATGATCTGTAATTAATTAATCTAATTAATCTCT
>JAOWBC010000002.1:24224841-24296181 GCA_028566105.1 Hypoplectrus providencianus | reverse complement strand
TCAATCCTTGGATGTTATCATACAAACAAATAAGAAAAGTGAATCCTAACTATTCCCATCTTGCTCCTTCAGGTCTACAAACTGGACATGAATGGCACTTACCAGTTCAGGATCAAAGCTGAGAACAAGTATGGCGTTAGTGACGGCTGCGAATCAGAGAAAGTCCAACTCAGGGATCCGTTCGGTCTCCCCGGACCTCCACGTAATCCCAAAATTATCGCAGCTACAGCTACCACCATGACAGTGACATGGGATCCTCCTCTGGACAACGGCGGCTCAACCATCCAGGGATACTGGCTGGAAAAGAGGGAGCGCGGTGCCGTGTACTGGGGTCGTGTCAACCGTGCCCCGGTCACCAAACCTTCAGTGAAGGGCCTGCAGTACACCATACTCAAGCTCATCGAAGGATCTGAGTACCAGTTCAGGATCGCAGCCTGCAACGCCGCAGGAATAGGACCGCATTCAGAAGCCACTGAGTGCCGCTTCGCCAGGGATCCAGCCAGTGAGTTTTTAATGTTTCAACCCTTTAACACAGTTAAAGGCTGATGCACTATGTAAAAAGCTTTGTTTCTCAGAAGGCACTCAAGATTCAACAGTTTAAGAATAGCGTGATGCAGGTAAGCATCTTCATTTAAATAATGCAATTTTTGTGTTCTAATGTGCAGACCCTCCCAGCCCTCCTAGTTCCCCCGAGGTTAAAGACAAGACCAAGAGCAGCATCACGCTCTCCTGGAGCCCTCCAGACAGAGACGGTGGTAGCCCCGTCAAGGGTTACATCATCGAGGTCCATGAGGAGGGCACTCCTGATTGGAGGAGGGTGAACCCTGCTGATAAGCTCCATCCATCCACTGAAATCACAGTTCCTGACCTGAAGGAGGGCAAGAAATGCAAGTTCAGGATCTACGCTGTGAACATTGCTGGAAACTCTGAGCCTGCCAAGACAGCTGACATCTTGGTTCAAGATATTCTGAGTAAGAATAACAGACATCTGTTTTTCAGAACTGCCCAGTACAATAACAGCTATGGAAAATTGAAATTATGACCCAAGTATTAATAAATACATGACAAGATGCTTTTTGTTTTGAAGCTGATTTTTTTCTTTGTACTTTGTTGTGCAGTTGAGCCGACGGTGTCGCTACATGTGAGCGCTCAGGATTTGTTGAACTGCAGAGCGGGAACAACCATCAAGATTCCTGCCACAATCACTGGACGACCAATTCCCAAAGTCACCTGGACCTTCGATGGCACCGCTGAGACAGAGAAGAAGAATGAACTTCACACACTGCCTATCGACTCCGAGGTTAGCCTTCTCAGACTTTAACTCACTATATTCATGTAGATTTCTGATCAATGCGATGCAAAGTGTGAGTTATAGCTATAATGGTTTCAAAATGGTTTTCTGTAAAATTATCATGATGGTATTCCCTCTCAGATCCACTCCACCGACACAACATCGGTTGTTACGATCCCAGAGTGCAAACTGAACCACTCCGGCCGCTACATCCTGAACGTTGAGAGCCCGGCCGGACACAAGGTGGTCAAAGTGAGAGTCACCGTGCTCGGTACGTAAAGACATATTATGCATATAACTCCACTTAAATCACTTTTACATTTTTTTGTATTTAGATGTAAAAATAAAAGATAAACTTATGTATTGGAAAATGTTTAAAATATATATATATGTACATATATTCAGCAGTGAAACAGTCCTCACAAGACAACATAATATTGAGTTTTATGAGACATTTTGTGGCTCTGCAGACCTGCCAGGACCTCCCAGAGACCTGAAAGTCAGCGACGTGACAAGGGGAACCTGCAGACTCACCTGGAAACCTCCAGAGTGCGACGGAGGAGAGAGAGTCAAGAGCTACTTCATCGAGGAGAAGACAGTGGGCGGCAAAGCCTGGACCAAGGTACGCCTGCACAGCAACAGCTGTCACAGCCGATTCCACTTTGTGATTTCCACTTATTTATAGCACACTGTTTTTTTCATCCAGGTGAACCCAGCCTGTGCTGCTCAGTCTCTGGTGGTTCCAGACCTGATCAACGGTCAGGAGTACATATTCCGTGTCAAGGCTGAGAACCGCTTTGGGTTCGGCCCATACGCCGAGACTCCTGAGGGAATCCAAGCCAGGGATCCGATCTGTACGTCCGCTTATTATCTGTTCTGCTAGATCTTACACTCGGTGCTCTGTGATTTGACGTTTATGTGATGCATCTGCAGATCCTCCTGATCCTCCCACAAGGTTGAAGATCCAGAGTGTAAGGAAAGGCAACGTGAATTTGACCTGGAAGGCCCCAAAGAACGATGGTGGTTCACCTGTCACACACTACAGCGTTGACCTGCTCTGCTGGGATGCCAGTGGCCAGAAGGAGGCCTGGAGGAGGTAAAGCTTCACCTGAGAGTTCATTGGGTGTTCACTTTGCTCCTACTGACTGGAAACAGAATCAGGTCCCAACTGTAATCGATCAGATCAGATTGGATCATTTTGGATCAGATACCTCTTAATTTCAGAACAGGTCGTCTGTCCACGGGTGGAGGCTCAAAATAATGTACACTTAAAATATTTAATTAGGATCCATTATGACGTTAACTGTAATGTAATAATAAATCATGGTTTTTAAAAATAAAAAAAAATGTAAATATTAAGATTGATTGTTTAAACCAAATTTTTTTAAACAATCGTCAAATATCCTTCGATTGAGGGAGAAAACATTTCACCCCATTAGTAACTTATGTATAGTTTGCTGTTTAATACTCATTTTAATCATTTCTGATTATTTTTCTGCCCCTAAATCAGCACTCTACAGATTAATTTGCTTTCTTTTCCTCTGTGAAAGAAGCCCTTGCAGTCTTGGATCTTCATGACTTCTGCTGCCAAAACATCATATCATTAACCATTGTTTTCAGGTGTAACAGGAGAGATGTGGACACAACCAACTTCAAGGTGGAGGACCTGACAGACGGAGAAGAGTATGAGTTCAGAGTGAGCGCGCACAATGCCGCTGGACAGAGCCGTCCTTCAACCACAGTCGGGCCAATTGTTGTCCAGGATCAGTCCTGTAAGACTTCATCCAGCTGCAGACTCTGACATAATATTTATAATACACTCATTATTCTTTAAATTTTAGCTGACGTAGGAGGCATTTTTTAGGATTCTGACGTGTTAAACACAATATTTCTTCACCTAATATGATGCTGTATTCCTCTATTAAATCATGTTTAAAATATGTGCGATTTTGTGGTGTAGGCGCTCCATCCATTGAGATGAAGGAGTTCATGGAAGCTGAGCAGGGCTCCGACATCCGCATTGTGGCCAAGATCCGTGGCTGTCCATTCCCTACCCTGACCTGGTACAAGGCTCCGCCCCACAAGTCAGACAACAAGGTGGAGGTTCAGTACGACGAGCACATCAACAAAATTGTGTCAGACGACAGCTGCACGCTGCTTATTGAGCAGGGCAAACGTCCCGACACCGGCCTGTACACGCTGGTAGCTTCAAACAGTCTCGGCAAGGCGTCCAAGGAGATGAGGCTCAACGTGCTTGGTAAAAACAAACCACAACACTTACACAATGTCTGTTATTCATGTTATTTTTAAATATTTTTCACAACACATTTATCTGATTACAAAGTTGTTGGGGAAAGTTCTGTTGTGACAAAGTTTTTGTTTATTCATTTTTCTAGGCCGACCTGGTCCTCCATCGGCTCCCATTAAGTTTGAAGAAATTACAGCCGAGAAGATCACTCTGTCCTGGCTGCCACCAAAGGACGATGGTGGCTCCAAAGTCACAAACTATGTAATCTGGAGACGTGTGGCAAGCAGGAAGTCCTGGGTTATTGTCACAAATGAGCCCAAAGACAGGATCTGGACGGTGGAAAACCTGATGCCGGGACACGAGTATGTGTTCCGCGTCATGGCTCAGAACAAATACGGAGTTGGAGAGCCACTGGACAGTGAGCCTGAGGTCGCCAGAGATCTCTACAGTGAGTCAAAGTTCCACACAAATATAATGTTGTCTGTGTATTGATCCTAAATATTGATTGATCATCATTCAACTGACAGTAATGTGGCTTCTAACATTCATTAAAGTGACATCTAAATGTCTCAATACATTCCACACTAAAACAGCAGTGCACAAAGACTCTGATTTATGCAAATATGTGTAGATTTATTTCTGGAAATCAAATAACAACACAGTTGTTTTATTAATAAAATTGGAGTTACATCCAGTAACTGCCGGGTGAAATTCTGTGCTGTCCCCCTGATGGTTGCTCTTCTGTTTGCTGGTTTAATAAAGAGAAAGATTTAAAGCAAGAGAAACCTCTTTAAAAAAAATTTATGTAAACGTGTAGCTGACATGAACTGAGTTATGTTATTAAATTGTGCATTTAAATAAACAATGCTGTTAAAACAATTTTTATTGATGCAATGTTACCTGACAGCCCTAGTGTTTATGCATCATGCGTATATCATCATTTATGATCCTACCCTAACTGGTTGACTGCTTTTATTTAGTATTTGTGCTCTTAGAAGATGAGTTTTTTAATCCCTCTAAACTTTGATCATTCTTTTCCGTCCTCCTGCAGAGGTCCCTGGTCAGTGTGAGAAGCCAACAGTCAGCGGCATAACAATGGACTCCATGACTGTTAGCTGGGAGGAGCCTGAGGACGACGGTGGCACCCCGATCACTGGCTACTGGCTAGAGCGAAAAGAGACATCGGGCAAACGCTGGACCCGTGTCACCCGCGACCCTATCCGCCCCATGGGCATGGGAGAGTCGTTTGTGGTGAGTGGACTCATTGAGGGCTCCCAATACCTGTTCAGAGTATCTGCTCTCAATGCCGCAGGACCTGGACTCGCCAGCCCTCCCACAGACCCAATCTTCGCCAGAGACCCCATCTGTAAGGGTTAAACGACAACATCACAATATTTTACATTTTATATACACAAAACAGGATGCTAACCATCTGTTTGTCACCTCCTGTAGCCCCGCCTTCTCCTCCAACCCCTAAGGTGTCTGATTGGACAAGGTCCACAGTCGACCTGGAATGGATTCCTCCTCTTAAGGATGGAGGATCCAAGATTATTGGTTACTGGGTGGAACACCAGGAAGAGGGAACTGAGCCCTGGGTCAAGGTAAGTTTCAACCACATTTTACACTCTTATTGATCTCAGGTTTGTTCTTGTTTTTTTTTTTTAAAAAAAGCTCCATATTTGTGTTCTTCAGGCAAAGGAGACTGAAGTCCGCGGTACCCGGTTAGTGATCACTGGTCTGAAGACTGGTGGCAAATACAAGTTCAGAGTGATTGCGTTCAATGCTGCTGGTAATGGTGAGCCAGGAGAAGTCCCAGAAGTACTTGAGGTCAACGACAGATGCAGTGAGTTACTGAAAGACAGTCTTTTTTCACATCAAACCATCATTCTCTCAAGAATGGGATGTATTTATCCAGTGTTTACATTTGGTTGCAACATGTAGACTGACGCTGAGTTTCTTCTACACTAGTTGCTCCTGAGGTTGACCTTGATGCCTCTGTGAAAGAGAAGATGGTTGTCCACGCCGGCGGTGTGATCCGTATCATCGCTTATGTGTCAGGCCAGCCTTCCCCTGACATCACCTGGAGCAGAGATGGAGCTGCACTGCCTCCTGAGGCTAAAGTAGAGACGACAGCCATTAGCTCATCTCTGGTCATCAAACCTTGCATCAGGAGGCACCGTGGCGTCTACACACTGACTGCCAAGAATGCTGGAGGAGAGAAGACAAAGAACATCACCGTAGAAGTTCTTGGTAAAAAGTTGTTTTTATGTCTAAGCCAGAAAGCATCTTAAGACACTTTTGGGTTTTTATTTTTCTGAGTAAAAAAAAACTGTGTCCCCCCTCAGATGTCCCAGGGCCTGTTGGCATCCCCTTCACGGCAGAAAACCTAACCACTGACTCCTGCAAGCTCAATTGGTTCTTCCCTGAGAACGATGGCGGCTCTCCCATCAGCAACTATATCATTGAGAAGCGTGAGGCCGAGCACAAGGCCTGGACCTCGCTGTCCTTTACCGCCAGCAGACAGAACGCTGTGGCTCAAGGCCTCACCATCGGAAAATCCTATTTCTTCAGAGTGGCTGCAGAGAATGCTATTGGCATGGGACCCTTCGTAGAGACCGCAGCTGAACTTATCGTCAAGGAACCAATCAGTAAGTTTTGTTAAACTTTGATCATGATGACCATTTGTCTCTAGTCTCTCCAAAAATATTATGCTGTAAAAGGGAGACTTGAGTCTTGAGATACACTTTATAAAATCTTTAAAAAAGGAAATTACATATAAATATATGTTCCAAGGAAAATACAAATTCCAAGTTGACAGTAGATTTTAGAGAATGAAGTCAGGTGTTAATTTTAAAGATAAAGTTGGAATCAAAAAGTCAGGTTTTTGTTCAGGAAAGTTGAAGCAAGAATGTAATATTTGCACACAACAGATTTAAAACTGAACAGGAAGGAAAGAGTAAATAAGTTTCACAATTTTCAGATATTAATGGTGTTATTGTGCTCACTCAGGTGTTCCTGATAGACCTGAGGAGCTTGAAGTCACCAAGGTCACTAAGGATTTGATCAGCGTTACCTGGAAGGCACCTAAGTTTGATGGTGGTTCAGAGATCACCATGTACATCCTGGAGACACGTATGATTGGCAAAGATAAATTCACCAGAGTGACAAAGGAGAAGCTGATGGAGAGGAAGTACACCTACGATGGCCTGAGGGAGGGAGACACCTACGAGTTCAGGGTCATTGCCGTCAACGAGGTCGGACCCAGCAAGCCATCATTCTCCACCAAACCAATCACTTGCAAGGATGAACTGGGTGAGGACCAACAGTTAGACTGGCACTTAGCAGTTTCAGTTCATTTCTATTTAATTTATGAAAATAAATTTTCAGATACAATGGTTAATCAAGATGCAACAACAACATCGCTGGTTTAGATCAAATAGTCTTCAGTGTCACTTCATTTGACTTTGTCCTCATACTCCATTCTGACAGAACCACCAACCATTGAGCTGGACTTCCGTGATAAGATCATCTTCCGTGTTGGCGAGAGCTGCCTGCTGCAGGGCCGCTACACCGGCAAACCTTCTCCATCCATTATGTGGTATAGGGACGATAAGGAGCTGAAGGCCGACCAACACATCATGTTCAAGAACACATTGACAACCATGTCGCTTGGCCTCATAAAGGCAAAGCGTGAGCACAGCGGCAGATACGTGGTGGTGGTTGAAAACAGCACCGGGTCCAGGAAGGGAGTCTGCAATGTCACAGTTGTTGGTAAGTAGGCAGAGAAAGTCTGGGCTGGTTAAAGCTAGTATGATCAGCAAAGCATGATTTATGGGTGAAGATAAGTAACACATTAAAATGAGGAATCAATTAAAAGAACTTTGGCACCCTTTTGCATTGATATTATCTTCCTTCCCTACAGACCGCCCAACTCCTCCTGTTGGCCCAGTGGTGTTTGAGGAGGTGCACAGGGAGTACATGGTCATCTCCTGGAAACCCCCACTGGACAGTGGTGGTGTTGATGTCTCCAACTACATCATTGAGCAGAGAGACACCAACAGAGACACCTGGACCACAGTGACTTCTGCCACCACCAAGACCATTTGCAAGGTGCGTCAAGATGGTTTTCAACCAAACTCTGTTCGCTGTTGGTCTTCATCAAGACCTGACCCTAAAATGCCTTTCCCTACAGTCAGGATTCAGAGATGTTAACATGTTGTTTATTTCTCTCAGATCCCCAAGCTTACAGAGGGCAGGGAGTACATCATGAGGATCTCTGCTGAGAACACGTATGGCATCAGTGACCCTCTGGAGTCTGAGGAGATGAGAGCCAAAGACATCTTCAGTACGTCCTACTCAATTATAATGAAAGACATACTTAATTTGTGTTTATTACTTCTATCTTGGAAAAATCACATTCAAACTAAATAGGAGTTAATTTTCTTTGCATGGGTAATGAATGTTTAAGAGCCCTCATAACTTCCCTTTCATGGCCCCCTTGCAGGAGTCCCAGAAGCCCCGGAGATGCCGATCGTCAGGGAGGTGTACGGCACAAATGCACTGGTGTTATGGAACCGTCCTCGTGATGGAGGAAAGCCCATCACTAATTATATCCTTGAGAAGAAGGAGCCTGGAGCCAAAAGGTGGTCCAGAGCCACCAGAGAACACCTGTACCCGGCCACTCAGTTCCGCGTCCAGGACCTTGTGGAGGGCTGTCAATATGAGTTCAGGGTGATGGCTGAGAATGAACTGGGAACTGGAGACCCCAGTGTTCCCTCCCAACCCATCCTTGCCAAAGACCCCATTGGTCAGTATGACAAAAAATTAAAATATATTTATTATTCAAATTCAACACTAGTCTCTAGCATTTAGTTAAAATTAAATCATATTTTTGGGGGGCATATAATTTATTGTCTTTAATATTTTTTCCTAACAGTGCGTCCCAGTCCTCCAGTGACCCCTGAGGCCTACGATAAGACCAAGGACTCTGTCAGCCTGAAGTGGAAGATGCCCCGACATGACGGGAAGGGCAAGATCTTCGGGTACCTTGTTGAGTATCAAAAGCCGGGTTCTGTGGAGTGGAATCAGGCCAATGAGACCCCAGAACAATGTCCCGAACTCCACTATGTAGTGACAGGCCTGGCTGATGGAAATGAGTACAACTTTAGGATCTTCACAGTCAATGCTGCTGGCAAATCTGACCCTTCCTACGTGAAAGAGACCATCAAAGTTCATGACAGACTGGGTAAGGACTTAATTTTTGAATCCCCTTTGTAATTTGGATTTTAGATTGGTCAGTAATCTCAAGACAACTACATGAAAATGTTTACATGTAAGAGCATTTCCAACTTGGTTTCTAAAACAGCCATGTTGTTTTTCGTAGTTTTGGCCAATTTAAGTATTAAACTTTCTATATATGCTAAATTAAATAAACCGATCCTAATTACCTCTACAGAGGCACCAGAGTTGCTGCTGGATGCAAATATGGCACGTGACCACCTTGCGATGCTGGGCACTGACATCACGCTGAGTGCCACCATTAAGGGTGTACCAACACCTACTGTCAGCTGGAAGAAAAATGATGGTGACATGCCTTCTCACATCACTGTTGCTGTCACCACCAGCAACAGCAAAGTCTTTATCCCCAAGAGTGTCCGGGCTGATTCCGGCAACTACACCATCACTGTGGAGAATGCTGCTGGAAAGAAATCAGCAACTGTTGCCGTGCTTGTGCTAAGTAAATAAAACTTCCAACAACACAAATATAGGATTTGATCCGTCTTGAACCAAACATTTATTATTTTGTTTAAATTAAGAACATTCTGAATTTTTACACTAACCCAATTTGTTTCCACCAGACAAGCCATCTCCACCAAGAGACCTTGTGATTTCGGAGGTGACAAGCGAGTCTGCCTACCTGCAGTGGAAGGCTCCTGAGGATAACGGCGGTGCTGTCATCTCCCACTATGTTGTGGAGAAGAAGGACGTGGCTGCCGAGCAGTGGGTGCCTGTCTCTGCAGCCAACAAGAAGCTGAGTCTGATGGCCATGTACCTGATGGAAGGAATTCAGTACCTGTTCAGGGTGGCTGCTGAGAATCAGTTTGGCAGGAGTGCCTATGTGATGACTAAGACACCTATCAAGGCTGTTGATCCTCTCTGTGAGTAGAAGTCATAATTATGATATCAAATTTCACTCTTTAAAATAATTTTGTTTTTAAATCATTGTATGTACATTTTTGATAATAGAGTAATAATGGAAAACATCACTGATCAACAGTTAGATCTTTAAGGGGAATTTTTCTCCCAAAGACTATGTCAGTTTATCTCTCAAAAGTGTTCAGCTTATTTCTACAACCAATAAACATCGCTAAATTGTTCCATCCTGGACACATTTCAGATCCACCTGGCCCACCTAAAAACCTGCACCACACTGATGCAGAAAAGACAGAAGTGTGGTTGGCATGGGAGTGGCCCGACCGCACTGGGGGAAGTGAAGTCACCGGCTTCATTGTGGAGCACCAGGAAGAGGGCCAGACTGACTGGGTTACATTCAAGACCGTCAGCAATAACCATGCCCATGTCACTGGTCTGGTGGAGGGCAAGACTTACCGCTTCAGGGTCAAGGCTCAGAACGCCATTGGTGTGAGCAGTCCTGACACCAGTATCCCTATCACTTGCCAGGAGAAGACACGTAAGAAACATGATTCTTATAGATTTTTTTTTGTTTTGTTGCAAATGCTATTCTTGTTTTCATGTGCAAACCCCAAAACATCTTAACATTGTTACTGTTTCTGTTCTATTTTAGTGCCTCCAACTATTGAAGTTGATGTGAAGCTTATTGAGGGTCTTGTTGTCAAAGCTGGCAGTGCTATTGCCCTCCCAGCCAAGATGACAGGAATTCCCATTCCCACAGCTAAATGGATGACTGATGGCAAGGAAATTGCATCTGAGGGCCGCCATCACATTGAAACCGCTGGAACCTCTACTGTCCTCAGTATCCCCGAGGGCCAGAGAGGAGATACCGGAGAGTACATTCTTACTGTGACCAATCCTGTAGGCAGCAAGACTGTTGCCCTGCATGTCACAGTCCTAGATCTTCCTGGTCCACCAATTGGACCCATCAATATCTTGGAGGTCACCCCTGACCACATGATGATCCAGTGGAGAGCACCAAAGGATGATGGTGGCACACCAATAACCAACTATGTGGTGGAAAAGAAGGATGTGAAGAAGCCATGGGAGCCATGGTCTGTTGTTAGTTCTGGTGGTATTAGTACTAAGGCCAAAGTATCTAGACTGGAGAAGGGCCGTGAGTACATTGTCCGTGTCCGTGCAGAAAACAAGATTGGTCTTGGTGCAGGGCTTGAGAGTCCTCCTACTATTGCCAAGCACATGTTTAACCCTCCTGGTCCGCCAGGCCCACCAGAGTGCTCTGATATCACAGAAAATGCTGTGACAGTGGAATGGACCCTGCCAGACTATGATGGAGGCACCCCCATCAGTGGATATGTGGTTGAACGCAGAGAGATGACTGGAAAGTGGATCCGTGTTAACAAAACTCCTGTTCTGGATCTCAGATACAGAGTCTCAGGCCTGTTTGAAGGCAACACCTACGAGTTCAGAGTTTTTGCTGAAAACATTGCTGGTATCAGCGAGCCCTCTCTCTCATCTGACCCCATCAAGGCCACTCGTGCCATCACCAGACCCGGGCCCCCTGCTAATCTTAAACTGAAAGACTGGAGCAAGGCCTATGCTGACATCTGTTGGACTAAGCCAACAAGAGATGGAGGTAGTCCTGTTCTTGGTTATGTGGTTGAGATTCAAAAGTCAGGATCCTCCCAGTGGGACAGAATCAACAAGGACCTCATCAAGATGTGTGCATTCAGAGTACCAGGCCTCATTGAAGGAATGGAGTACAGGATTCGTGTCAGAGCCACAAACAAGGTTGGAGACAGTGAGCCCAGAGAGCTGGCTGATAAGGTCTTAGCAAAGGACATCCTGGTGCCCCCTGAGGTTGTTGTCGATGTATCCTGCCGTGAATCTCTGACGGTCAGGGCAGGCCAGATCATAAGTTTAATCACCAGGGTGAAAGGCCGACCAGACCCAGAGATCACATGGACCAAAGATGCCAGAATCTTATCAAGGGACAAGCGCCTTGAGATGAACAACAATTACCCTCTGTGTGAATTGGTTATCAATGAAGCAGTGAGGTCAGACTACGGTAAATATGCCATTGTTGCTAAGAACAGCAGTGGACAGGCACAGGCTACTATTATTGTTAATGTCCTGGACACACCAGGGGCATGCCAGAACCTTAAAGTGGCTTACGTGACCAAGAAATCGTGCATGGTGTCCTGGGAAAACCCTGAGGACAATGGAGGCACTGAGATCACTCAGTACATTATTGAGTGCCGTCAACCTAGCCAGAGAGGATGGACTGTAGTCTCAAATGACTGCACCAAACGCCTGATAAAGGCCCCTCTAACTGAAGGCTGCGAGTACTTCTTCCGTGTTAGTGCAGAAAACAAGATTGGTGCTGGACCACCTACAGAGTCCAAATCACCTGTGCTTGCAGTTGATCCAGTTGAAAAGCCTGGTGAACCCATTGACTTCCACATTTCTGAGATTGGCAAGACTTTCTGCTTCCTCAAGTGGAAGAAGCCAGACTATGATGGAGGTAGCCGCAACCTGGCTTATCACGTTGAGAAGAAGCCAAAGGAAGCTGAAGAGTGGGAGAGGCTTCACAAGGGTGCTATCAAGGAGACTTACTTCATGGCTGACAGGTGTATCGAAAACCAGATTTACCAGTTCAGAGTTCAGACTAAGAATGAGGGAGGAGAGAGCAACTGGGTGACCACAGGCGAAATTCTTGTCAAGGAAGAGCTTGCGCAGCCAGAGATCAAGATTAAACTGGATGGAACACTTGTTGTCAAGGCCGGAGACTCCATTCCTATCGAGGCAACAGTGAAGGGCAAACCCCTACCCGATGTCAAATGGACCAAAGATGAGAGAACAGATGAGATTAGGAAGGGCCTTAGAACTCAGTTGGAGACTGGGGTTGACTTCTCAAAGCTTCTTATAACTGGCGCAAGGCGCACTGACAGCGGTAAATATGTTGTTACTGCATCTAACAGTGCAGGAACCAGCTCTGCTCATGCTAAGGTCAATGTGCTGGATAGGCCTGGCCCCATCAGGGATCTCAAGGTGTCTGGTATCACTATCGACAGGTGCCATTTGGCCTGGGAAATCCCAGAGGATGATGGTGGCTGTGATATCTACAACTACATCATTGAAAAATGTGAGACCAAGAGAGGAGTCTGGTCAGTTCATACCAATGCTGTCATCACCAATAAAGCCAATGTCACCCGTCTTATTGAGGGCAATGAATATATCTTTAGAGTTCGTGCTGAAAATAAGATGGGTCCTGGCCCAGCAGTAGAGAGTGAAGCCATCGTTGCCGGCACCCAGTTCAGTGTACCTGATGCTCCTGAGGCACCAGAAGTCACCAAGATTGCAAAAGAGGAGATGACCGTACAGTGGTCAGAGCCCGAGAAAGATGGAGGAAAGTCAATCATAGGTTATCTGTTGGAGAAGAGGGAAGAGCATGCTGTTAGGTGGTCTCCTGTCAATAAGGATCCAATTCCTGCAACTCGTTTCACAGTTACGGGACTCTTGCCCCTCCATGACTACCAGTACAGAGTCAAGGCTGTAAATGAAATTGGCATCGGCAACCCGAGCAAACCTTCACGTGCAATCACTGCCAAGGACGCAGTGGGTATGTAAACAATACTTATGTTTTCATTGTGTTCATCTGTTTGTTGACAAATATAGTTTATGGTGGGATTGCTTTAAATAAGCTATGGCTTAATCATCGCATACCCTTGTGTGTATTTGCAGAGCCTCCTGCACCTCCTACCAACTTGAAAGTCACAGACAGCACCAAGTCCACTGTTACCTTGGGCTGGACCAAGCCTGTATCAGATGGTGGCGCTCCCATCATTGGCTATGTTGTGGAGATGAGGGTGCAGGGAAGTGCCAAGAAAGGAGATGATGGTTGGAAGAGGTGCAACGTGGCGGCACAACTAGTTGTGTGCGAGTTCACCGTCACAAGTCTGGATGACCAGCTTTTGTATGAATTCAGAGTGTCGGCTCAGAATCAGGTGGGCATGAGCCTGCCCTGTGACCTGGAAGGTGCTGTGATCCCCAGGGAGATTCTAGGTGAGGACTTGTAAATAATACCTAGAAGGCTTAATGGTAGCTCCCCATTATTTAATGAGGGGGCAACAGGTAAACATCAACATGAATCTGTATTTGTGACATTAAACTGACACCTGTACTGTTTGTTTCAACAGAGGCCCCAGAGATCGATTTAGATGCCAACCTGAAGCAGGGACTAACAGTGAGAGCTGGCTGTCCCATCAGACTATGTGCTACCATCAGAGGTAGACCACCTCCCAAGGTCATTTGGAGGAGGATGGGCATTGACAACGTGGTTAGGAAGGGAAAAGTCGACATCATTGACACCATGACCTTCTTGGTCATCCCTGATAGCACCCGCAGCGACTCTGGAAAATACTGCCTGACACTTAAGAGTGTTGCTGGAGAAAAAGCTGTGTTTGTAAACGTTAAAGTTCTGGGTACGTCACCTTTTTTTAATGTATAATTTAAGTATAACTTTGTGAGAGTCAAAAATGAAAAAGTGCTTACTAAATCCAAATGTCATGATTAATTTTTCCTGACAGACACTCCTGGTCCTGTGCTGAATATGGAAGTTACTGACATAAAACAGACATCAGCCATGCTGTCTTGGACTCCTCCAGAGCTTGATGGTGGCAGTGAGGTCACTCACTACATTGTCGAGAAGCGTGAGATTGACCGCAAGACATGGGCAACTGTCAAGGCTGAAGTTGAGAAAGATAAGATTCCTTTCAAAGTCAGTGGTCTGATGCCAGGCACTGAGTATTACTTCAGAGTCACAGCAGTCAACGAATATGGTTCTGGAGTTCCAAGGGTGTCACCCACTTCCTACCTGGCCTCCGATCCTGTCAGTACGTATCCTCTCTTTGTCAGACAATCTGACACCAGAATTCAAAGATCAGCTTTCAGCCCACCACTGTGTTCAGTTGTCTTTCTATTCCACAAATGATGTAGAATTGCAGGAACACACCTGTCTGATTTATTTTTTAGGCAAGCCTGATCCTTGTGAGAAGATTGAGGTTCTTGAGATCACCAAGAACAGTGCCACAGTTGGCTGGGTGAAGCCTGCAAGGGATGGCGGTGCCAAGATTGATGGTTATGTCATTGAATACATAGAGGTCAAACCTCCTCCAGAGCCTCCAGCACCTGTTGAGGTGTGTCTCGAAATCAAACTGATTCTACTTTCACTGCTTTGAATAATTGTTGATTTCATTTTCAAAATATACACATTTTCTTTTATGCACACCCTTGTCATATTGTGTTGATTTTTAAATTCATATTTACTATAGGTTCCAGAGGGAGAGGAAGCTCCACCACCACCTCCACCACCTCCAGTTGTGGAGGAAGATGAGGAAAAAGAACCTGAAAAGGAAGTGTGGAACGCATACACGACAGTAAAAGGTTTATCAATCAGCATTAGCGGACTGAAGGAGGGCAAGAGGTACAAGTTCAGAGTGGCTGCGAAAAACATCATGGGCCAGAGCTCATTCACCGAGACCAGACAACCAGTCGAGATTAAGGAACAGATGAGTAAGTTATTATGCCAGAAAAATTAGAGGTCCTTATTTAAGAGTTCTGTAATATCCATTCTAAAAAATCAAATTCTCATGTCCACACCTGCAGTGGAGCCAAAGATCGTCATGCCAGAGACAGCAAGTGCCAGAGCTGGAGCCAAGCTCAGAGTAGAGGCACTGGTTTCCGGAAAACCATCCCCCACCTGCAAGTGGCTGCGTGGTGAGAGTGCAGTGGTCCCATCCAGCCGTCTGGCTGTGCACCAGTCCGGCAACATGTGTGTTCTAATCATCAAAGACGTGTCAAGAACTGACAGTGGGGAGTATAGCCTGGTGGCTGAGAACAGCTCTGCAAAAGTGGTGGAGACCATGAAGATAATCATCAGAGGTCAGTGTCTATGATAAGATGATAATACAAACATTTAAAAAAAGTAAAGAGATAAAACTAGGGAAAAGAATTGTCATCATAGAGGTTTTTCATGTTTAATGCTGACTTTTCTGTTTATTAGACATCCCTGGTCCACCTGAGGGTCCTGTAACAATCAGCGACATTGACTCTGATGCCTGCTCCCTGTCCTGGAACAAACCACTTGAGGATGGAGGCAGCAATATCACCAACTATGTGGTGGAGAAATGCGATCTGACTAGAGGCGACTGGGTGACAGCTCTCTCCTCTTGTCCGAAGACTGGTTGCAGGCTTGGGAAGCTCATCCCAGGAAAGGAGTACACGTTCCGTATCCGTGCTGAAAATCGCTTTGGGGTGTCAGATCCCATTCAGTCAGACAGGATGGTTGCAAAGTTCCCCTTCGGTGAGTTTGACTTCTATATGTCCCCAGATCAGTCCTTGATTATCTTCAAATGTAAGCCTTTGTCTAATGTTGAGAGATTTGATCATTTTGGACACTACTAATTTTGTTTTGCTTTTTTTTTTTCATCGCCAGATGTTCCTAGTGAGCCACTCAACTGCCGCATCAATAAGACAAACAAGGACTGTATGTTTGTGGCCTGGGATATACCAGAGAGCGATGGTGGCAGTCCAATCACAGGATACTACATTGAGCGTAAGGAGAGGAACAGCCTACTGTGGGTGAAGGCCAACGACACAGTCGTACGCACCACTGAGTACCCGTGTGCCAGCCTCATCGAGGGCCTGGAATATACATTCAGAGTATCCGCCATCAACCGTGCTGGCCAGGGCAAACCAAGCAAAAAGACTGACTTTGTCACGGCTAGAACACCCGTTGGTATGTTTTCCATCTATGAAACAAAGCTGATACACAGCAAGATTAACTGTTTTAATCTAATGATGTTTTCTTATTCTGGCATGTTTTTTTTTTCTTAAAACCACAGATACTCCAGGTAAACCTGAGATTCTGGATGTAACCAAGAATTCTGTTACTCTGGTTTGGACCCGTCCTAAGAATGATGGTGGCAGCAAGATCATTGGCTACTATGTTGAGGCCATGCGAGTGCCAGGAGACACCTGGATACGATGCAACACCAGCAGCCAGAACGTCCCAAGGGAGGAGTATACAGTTACTGGTCTTGAGAGAGACCTGCAGTACCAGTTCAGAGTCATTGCTAAGACTGCTGTCAACATGAGTAAACCCTCTGAGCCCACAGACCCTGTCTTAGTCTGTGCTGAGAATGGTGAGAAGTTAACCAGGCTGATAAAACAGTATCTCCAATAACAACACAGTATTTTCAGCTTGACAACCACAAGTGTTTGACTTTAAAAAACAAAAACTCTTTCACAGATCTGAATTGCAACACTAACTTATTTTATCTTTACATACACAGTTCCTCCAAGGGTGGAGATAAATGCCAAGATGCAAAAGGGTTTGAAGGTGAAGGCTGGAGCAACAATCCTCCTGGAGGCTGATGTGTTTGGTAAGCCTATGCCCAAAGTGACATGGAAGAGAAATGATGACACCTTGAAATCAGGTGAAGGTCAGATCATCACCCACTTGAGGAATAACTTCCAGCTGGAGATGAATGGAGTATCCAAGGAGCACACTGGAACCTACACCATACTAGCTGAGAATGCTAGTGGCTCTAAGACTGCTGAAATCCAAGTCGTTGTCCTTGGTGAGTACTTTCATCTCTTCTTCTGGGAAGAAACTGTACCATCATTTAATATTAAGGTTTTTCACAGCATTCACAGTAATACACTGTTTTACTTTGTTGTCACCATCATCAATTGGTTAATAATCCATTTTGTGCCCCCTTAGATGTGCCTGGCCCTCCTGGCAATAGCAAATTTATTGAGGTGTTTGCCACCAACATCAAGATGTCCTGGGAGCCTCCTCAAAAGGATGGTGGTGCTGCCATCACCAACTACATTGTAGACAAGCGTGAGACCAGCAGAGCCAACTGGGCCCAGGTCTCCACCAAGATCAAGGGTGATGTCCACGAGTTCAATGTGGAGAAGCTTATCGAAGGTCGTGAATACCAGTTCCGTATCCGTGCTGAGAACACGTGGGGAGTCGGAGACCCACTTATAACTAACCCAGTCATCGCCAAGAACCCATTCAGTAAGTCAAGATCAACATTTTCTCTGGATATTGCATAACAAAATCAAGTGTTAGCAATCAGTGCTATACTCAAATACTAATACTGTGATACAAGTGTGAAAAACGCCTGCTTTATCATACCATCTTTCTGATACATCGTATATTCTTCTGACAACTAGTAAAACTTACCATTTAGATCCAGATTTAATTGATTATTAGAAACATATAATTTCTCTTAATACCTAAACTAATGGCTAACCCTGGTGATACTTCCAGCTGTCCCCGGCCCTTGTGAGGCCCCAGTGATCACCAACGTAACTAAGGATAGTATGACTGTGAGCTGGAAGGAGCCTGCTGATGATGGAAAGTCCCCCATCCTGGGCTACATGCTGGAAAAGAAAGCCACTAAGGAGATGGAATGGACCAAGCTCAACAGGAAGCCCATGACAGAAAGGAGCCTGGATGTTACAGGCCTCACAGAGGGAGTGGAGTATGAGTTCAGAGTCAGTGCTGTCAATACAGCAGGTGCTGGCAAATTTAGCGAACCCTCAGCTGGCGCCACCGCACAGAGTCCCCTCAGTAAGTCTGATAGCCTCCAGAAACTGTGCATTACACTTTTTAATTAAATAAAACATGTACTGTTTCTCACAGAGAGAAAATGTTTATATGGCTAACTTGTATATATGTGCACGTCCCCAGCTCCACCTGGTCCAGTTGTGAACCCCAGTGTGACAGACACTACAAACAGCACCATCTGCCTCAGCTGGTCTCCCCCTGCTAACAATGGCGGAAGCCCCGTTATTGGATACTTGGTGGAGTGCAAGAGGACCGAAACTAAGGACTGGGTTCGCTGCAACGTCCCCAGGAACCTGCAGGAGACCTATTACACCATCCAGAACCTCATCCACAAAGCAGAGTACCAGTGCCGTATCACTGCTGTCAACAAGATTGGCTTCAGCGAGCCAGTTGAAGTACCTGGCAAGCATGTTGTCAAAGACATCATTAGTACGTATGATAAAAACGTTTTCTGTTTCATTTATTTGGATTCTGTATGACAGTGAGCATTAGAAACAAATTGTCATTGACATAACAAGGAATAAATTACAAACTGGATTGTTTTTTCCTCGATTAGTAAGTATAACATTCGGACTTTGTAGCTAAGATCACAACAAAACTGTTTCACTAAAAACTCACTAACAAAGCTATCATCTGTGTGTGATCATGCAGTTCCTCCTGAGGCAGAGCTGAGTGCACAGCTGAAGGATGGCCTGGAGCTGCGTGCTGGTGCAACTATGAGGCTGTATGCAACCATCAAAGGCACGCCCACCCCCAAGGCAACCTGGGCAAAGATGAACACCAACATTAAGGAACGCCAGGGCATTATCATTAAATCTACCAACACTGACGCCCTGGTGTTGGTGGAGAATGTAAACAGATATGATGCTGGCAAATACATTCTGAACCTGGAGAGTTCAGCTGGTATAAAGATGTACACCGTTGTTGTCAAGGTTCTTGGTGAGTGAAGAACTTTAATTTTTTATTTATTTGCAAAGTAAAGCCATTCATCTTATTAACACTCTGAGGTGTTTTATAGGTGGTTTATATCCATATTTTAAAAGACAGTGTTATTAAGTATTATTGTATCTTTCCAGACACCCCTGGACCACCAGTCAACCTGATGGTTAAGGAGTCAAACAAAGAAAGCGCCTCCATCTACTGGGACACTCCTCTGATTGATGGTGGCTCTGAAATCACCCATTACATTGTGGAGAAGCGTGACACTGAGAGGAAGGCTTGGTCCATTGTCTCTAACAATTGCCCCAAGACGGCATTCCAGGTGCCAGACCTGGATGCAGGACGGTCATACTGCTTCAGAGTTTCAGCAGTTAACCAGCTCGGTTCTGGAGAGACTTGTGAGACAGCCGACTCAGTCAAAGCATCTGGTGGGTTTGAATATATGACAGCAGATACTTGACCTTTTGTTTTGATTCTCAAAAATATCATATTGACTGTACTCAATTTGACTTTTTCAGAGGAGCCTGGCCCTGTCATGGACTTCAAGACTCTGTTGGTTACCAAGGACTCTTGTACTCTGAGCTGGAAGAAACCCCTTACAGATGGTGGCAGTCGCATCATCTGCTATGTGCTCGAGGTTCTTAATGGTGAGGACAAGTACAAGGAGCTGATGAGGTCCAAGAACATGCAGTATAGTGCCAAGGACCTGGTTGAGGGAAGAGAGTACACTTACAGAGTCAAGGCTGTGAATGACTCAGGAGAAAGTGCTGCCAAGGAACTGAAGGTGGTCGCCAAGGACCAGATCAGTAAGTTGCTGGTTACATTTATAAAATTGCATCTGTAGGTGCTTAAAGTGTAAAAAGTGGATTTTTAAAACCCTCACTGCCTCTCTCTGCAGTACTTCCCAGTTGTGACTTAAGGGACTTGCCCAACATGTGCTACATTGCCAAGGAGGGCAGCATTGTTCGTCTGAAGATCCCGATCATTGGCAAACCTACGCCCAAGGTCTCCTGGAAGAAGGGAGATGATGTTGACCTGACAGACACTGGCCGAGTTTGTGCCGAGTCCTCTGCAGTCAATACCACCTTATTGATCAGGGATTGCCAGAGGAGTGATGCTTCCAAATACACAATCAACCTGAGGAACAGTGCTGGAAGCAAAGAATCCACCATCTTCATCAGGTAGGAAATAAACTGTACGAAGAGAATGTTATACACCATAAAGAATTTTTTCCTCAAAGTGGATTTTGCTATACTAGTTTCAGCCATATCCATGCATCATTGGCTGTTTTAAAATAAGTAACCAAGGTAAAAATAAAAATAATAATAATAATAATTTAAAATCCTTTTCAGGGTGGTGGGTAAACCAGGCATTCCTGTTGGACCTGTTAAGTTTAAAGAGGTTACTGCTGATGGTGCCACACTAAAGTGGGCTGCTCCTAAGGATGACGGCGGTTCAGAGATCACAAACTACATCCTGGAAAAAAGAGACTTCATCACCAACATGTGGGTTACTGTTTCCTCTAATGTGGAGGAAAACACTCTGAGGGTAACTGGTCTCCATGAAGGCACGGAGTACATCTTCAGAGTCTCTGCTGAGAACAAGTATGGTGTTGGAGAGGGACTTAAGTCTGACCCTGTTGTGGCTAAACATCCATTCAGTGAGTGACTTTTACTGAATTTGTAAAAATTGAATGATTAATGATTAAGAATTCCTTTTCCTGACTGGACAATATCGCTTTGTTCCTACAGATGTCCCTGATGCTCCTCCTCCACCTCAGATAATGAGCATGCGTCATGACTCTGCATACCTGGCCTGGTCTGATCCCAGGAAGACTGGAGGATCTCCCATCACAGGTGCAGTCAGCTTAAACAATTATCTACCCATTGTCAAATATTTGTCTAAGTATGTTTTATAGCAATTTAATTGGTATTTTTATGATGTGTAGCATGTCGGATTAATGCTATCCTTTCTTGGCGCTACCTTCAGGCTACCATGCTGAGTACAAGGAGAGAAACAGTATGTTGTGGAAGAGGGCAAGTCAGGTTGCCTTGAGGATGAAGGAACACAAGGTAACTGGGCTGACTGAAGGTCTAGAGTACGAGTTTAGAGTCATGGCAATCAATCTGGCTGGCATTGGCAGACCAAGTGCACCCACAGATCCTCAGGTGGCCCTGAATCCCATTGGTAAGTATAAAAAATTGGAGCAGCAACATATCTAAAATCAATAATTCTGTACAATATATGTGTATTTATATTTTAATTTGTATCATTAGATACCCCTGGAAAACCTGATGTGATCAGCATCACCAGAAGCACTGTAACCCTACAGTGGACTGAGCCACAGTTTGATGGTGGCCACAGACTAACTGGCTATATTGTTGAGAGGCGGGACCTGCCTTCTAAGATCTGGGTGAAGGCTAACAACGTGAATGTTGTGGAGCCTGCATTCACTGTAACCGATCTGCAGGAGGGCTGCAAATACGAGTTCAGGATCAGGGCAAAGAATGCTGCTGGAGCTATCAGTCCACCCTCCGAGCAGACAGATACTATTATCTGTGCAGATGAATATGGTAAGATATAAAACTACCACTAAATTGGTGTCTCACTCACAACTCAATATACCTTCAATGATGATCTCGGGATAGTATGTGATAAATACATTTTCCCTATTTTGTCCCACAGCTGCCCCAACCATTATTATTGAGTCACAGGTGAAGGAGGGTCTGACTGTCCGAGCTGGTGATACTATTGCCATCACTGCCACAAGCATTTTAGGCAAACCTGCTCCAACCTCATGCTGGTCAAAAGGAGGAAAGTACTTTAAACCCTCTGATGTTGTTCATATTGAGACAACTGCAACATCCTCCACTCTGTCAATCAAGTATGCTGGCAGAAAGGACTCTGGAGAGTATGTCATCACTGCCAGCAATCCATTTGGCGTGAAGGAGGAAACCGTGAAGGTCACAGTTCTGGATGTTCCTGGTGCACCTGGACCCATTGAAAGCAGTGGCATATCCGCTGAAAAAGTCACTCTTACCTGGACAGCTCCTCATGAGGATGGAGGCTCTCCAATAAAGTATTACACACTGGAGAAGAGGGAGACCAGCCGCCTGCTCTGGACTATCCTTGAAGAGAAGGTTATTGACTGTCACTATGTGGCCACCAAGCTCATCCAGGGCAACGAGTACTTCTTCAGAGTCTCTGCTGTAAACCAATATGGTGCCAGTGAGCCATCTCACTCTGAGGCAGTCAAGATGGTTGATAGATTTGGTATGTACAGTTAGTTATGTTCTCAACTATTCAAATGGTACGGGAATACAAACTACTTAAATTCACAAATGTGTTTCTTCTGTGATTGTGTGTAGGTCCTCCTGGTCCACCATCTAGACCAGAGGTTGAGAAAGTAGATGGACATTCAGCCACTGTGACCTGGAGGAGACCAGCTGAGGATGGAGGAAGTGACATCATAGGTTACTGTGTTGAGAAGAAGGAGAAAAAGGGAATGAGATGGGTCAGGGCATCCAAAAAATCCATTGCTGAGCTCAGCTATGAAGTCACCGGCCTCACTGAAGGAATAGAATATGAGTTTCGTGTTCTTGCTGAGAACAAGGCTGGTGTTGGAGAGCCAAGTGAACCATCTATGCCTGTCAGAACAATAGTCATTGCCTGTAAGTAAAAAATAAGTGTTTCAGCTGGGAAAAGGCAACAGGCCACGATCCAATATTACATTGCTTCTGTTCAGATATGTAAAATTCAACAGAGTGAAAAAAAGATATTATTAATAATATATAAAGATATTAAAAAGACATTAACCGCTTCTTTTTTTGTCCATTAGATGTGCCTGGACCTCCGGTCAATCCAAGAGTTATAGACACAACCAACACCACTGCAACTCTGATCTGGGGAAAACCTCTTGATAATGGGGGACTTGAAGTTAATGGATATGTGATTGAACACAAGAAAGAAGGAACAGAAGAATGGGTTAAGGACACCCCTTCATCTCTGCTTAGGATCACAGAGTTTGTTGTTCCCGAACTTGAAACTGGTGCAAAATATCACTTTAGAGTAAGCGCTGTCAATGCTAAGGGAGCAGGTGAACCGGCTGAAACAAAGGATCTGATTGCGATTGTGGAGCGGGCAACCGAACCTGATTTAGAGCTGGATCTCGAGCTGAGAAGAACCCTTGTTGTCAGGGCTGGCTGCTCCATTCGCCTCTTTGTGCCAATCAAGGGACGTCCTACACCTGCTGTCACCTGGACCAAAGAGGGTGGTCCTGTTCCACGTGCAGTTATTGACAGCACTGAGTCATTTACAATGCTGATCATCCCTGAGAGTTCAAGAATTGATGCGGGTAAATATGAGCTTACTCTTGAAAACACATCTGGAAAGAAGACTGCGGATATACACGTTAGAGTTTTGGATTCGCCTGGACCTCCACTTAACCTTAAACCAGTTAAAATTGACAAGGAAAGCATTACTCTTCAGTGGGAGATGCCTCTGATTGATGGTGGAGCCAGGATCACAAACTACATTATTGAGAAGAGAGAATCAACACGCAAGGCTTTTGCTACTGCTATCACAAAATGCCCGACCACATCAGTCAAGATTGGTGACCTTGGTGAAGGCTGTGAGTACTACTTCAGAGTATCTGCTGAGAATGAGTATGGCATTGGTGAAGCAGTTGAAACTGCTGATCCAATTCGTGCATCTCAGGCACCAACTCCTCCAGAGAGTATTATTCCCACTGATATCACAAAGAGCTCTGTCAGCCTGGCTTGGACAAAACCCAAGCATGATGGTGGAAGCAGAATTACAGGATATGTCCTTGAGGCCCAGAAGAAGGGAACTGATCAGTGGGCACATGTAACAACGATCAAGACCATGGACTTCACAGTGAAGAATCTTAATGAGAAAGAGGAGTATATTTTCCGGGTAATGGCTGCCAACCAGTCGGGGAGAAGCGCTCCACGTGAGAGCAAACCCATTGTTGTCAGGGATTCTACTTCCCTGCCTGAGTTTGACCTCCGTGGTGTATGTCAGAAGACTATTATTGCAAAGGCAGGAGATGATATCAAGGTTGAAATTCCAGTTATGGGACGTCCTAGACCAGCTATCACCTGGCAAAAGGATGGAGCAGCCCTGAAACTCACACAGAAAACCAATGTGGAAACTACTGCTGCTACTGTTATCCTCAGCATCAGTGAATGCACCAGAGCTGACAGTGGTGTATACGCCATGACAGGAAAGAACATTGTTGGTTCTGTTACAGATAACATAATTGTCAAAGTTCATGATGTACCTGGGCCACCCAAGGGACCAGTTAGCATTGTTGAGATATCTCGCACTTATTGCGTCTTTGCATGGGGCACTCCTGAGAATGATGGAGGTGTTCCAATCAACAATTATGTGGTTGAGATTAGAGACACCACTTCCCAAACATGGACAGAGCTCTCTTCCACTGTCATCCGTACCATGTTCAAAGCCATACGCTTAAATACTGGATCAGAGTACCAGTTCAGAGTAAAGGCTAAGAACAGATATGGTGTTGGACCACCCATCACTTCAGAGTCAGTGGTAGCTGCATATCCTTTCAAAGTTCCTGGACCTCCTGGTACTCCTGGTGTTGTTGCATTTACCAAGGACACAATCACAATTGGCTGGAACGAGCCTGTGGCTGATGGTGGAAATGAAGTCATTGGTTATCATGTTGAGAGGAAAGAGAGAAGCAGCATCATGTGGACTAAGATTAGCAAGGGTCTTGTAAAAGGAAACATGTTTAAAACCACTGGTCTTGAAGATGGCGTTGCCTATGAGTTCCGTGTCATGGCTGAAAACATGGCTGGAATTGGTAAGCCCAGCAAGGCCTCAGAACCAATTTTGGCCTTGGACCCTGTAGACCCGCCGGGTCAGCCTGTGCCAATATTTGTCAACAAGAATGTCATCACCATTCAGTGGACAAAGCCAGAGTATGATGGTGGTTTCAAAATCACTGGCTACACAGTGGAGAAGAGGGAACTGCCTGCTGGCCGCTGGATGAGAGCCAACTTCACCAACATCACTGAGACAACATTCACTGTCAGTGGACTGACTCAAGATGCTTCTTATGAGTTCCGTGTCATGGCAAGAAACTCAGCAGGGGCAGTGAGTGTGCCCTCTGAGCCCTCAGACCCTATCATCTGCAAAGATGACATAATTGAGCCACGCATTATGGTTGATGCCATCTTTAAAGACGTTGTTCTACTGAAAGCCGGAGAGTCCTTCAAACTTGACGCTGACATTGCTGGTCAACCAACCCCATCTATGGTTTGGACCAAGAATGGAAAAGAGGTTGAGAACACACTGAAACTTGAAGTAAGGTTTTCAGAACTGGAAACCACCTTAACCAACAAGGATTCTATCAGAGCAGATGGAGGAGAATTTGTTCTGACAGCCACAAATGTTGGCGGTTTCGCTAAGCACATCTTTAATGTGAAAGTGCTTGACAGACCTGGACCACCAGTTGGACCTCTCGAAGTTTCTAATGTCACAGCTGAAAACTGTGTTCTCACTTGGGCTCCACCTGCAGATGATGGAGGTGCCAAGATTGAAGGATACACAATTGAGAAGCGTGAGTCAAGCAGGCTGGTTTGGACCAATGTGGTTTCAGACCTGCAAGTTACACAACACAAGGTGACCAAGCTGCTTGAAGGAAATGAATACATTTTCAGAGTAATGGCAGTAAACAAATATGGAGTTGGGGAATCTCTTGAATCAGAACCCACTATTGCAGACAACCCATATGTGGTTCCAGATGCTCCAGAAAATCCTGAGGTGACAGCTATCACCAAAGATTCAATGGTTGTTATGTGGCAAGCACCGAAGAGTGATGGTGGAACGCCCATCACCCACTACAATGTTGAAAGAAAAGACAGAATAGGCCTCAGATGGGTCAAATGCAACAAGAGGAAGGTTAAAGATCTACAATTTAAGACAACTGGCCTTCTTGTTGGCCATGAATATAAATTCAGAATAACTGCTGAGAATGCTGCTGGAGTGAGTCCACCAAGTCTCTCAAGTCCATTCTATAAGGCCACTGATGCCCTTTACAAGCCAGGGCCCCCCTGCAATCCCAGAACGTTGGACACCACTAAGTCGTCAATTACAGTTGCCTGGAACAAACCTGTATATGACGGCGGCTCTGACATCACTGGTTACATTGTGGAGACCTGCATCCCATTAGAAAAAGAGGAAGATGAGGAATGGACCATAGTAACACCCAAGGAAGGACTCCTCGCCACTTCATTTACAATTATTAACCTGAAGGAGAACCAGGAGTATAAGATTAACATCTCTGCTCTTAACAGTGAAGGAATTGGAGAGGCAACATCTGTTCCTGGCAATTCCAAGGCAGAGGACAGGCTTCTCCCACCTGAGATTGATGTAGATGCAGAGCTTCGTAAGGTTGTCAGTCTTCGAGCTTGCTGCTCACTTAGACTGTTTGTACCTATCAGAGGCAGACCAGCTCCTCAGGCTAAATGGACCAAAGGAGATGGGGAGCGTGTCGAGAGGGCAACCATTGACAGCACATCATCATACACATCACTCGTAATTGAAAATGTCAACAGATTTGACAGTGGAAAGTATAATCTTACAGTTGAAAACAGCTCTGGCTCCAAGACAGTTACAGTCCAAGTCAGGGTGCTTGACACACCAAGTGCCCCACAGAATCTCAAGATTACTGCTGTAACAAATGAAGCTGTCACTCTTACTTGGGATCCACCAGTGAATGATGGAGGAGTCAAGATTAAGAACTACATTGTAGAGAAACGTGAGTCCACACGGAAAGCATATGCCACAGTCAATGCTAACTGTCATCACACTACCTTTACAGTAGACCAGCTCTTGGAAGGATGCAATTATTACTTCAGAGTTTTGGCTGAGAACGAATATGGCATTGGCCTGCCTATTGAGACTGGTGAATCAGTTAAAGTTTCAGAGAAACCACAGCCACCTGGCAAAATCACTCTCAAGGATGTTACCAAGAACAGTGTCACTCTGACCTGGGAGAAGCCAGAGCATGATGGTGGCAGCAGAGTGGGCTGTTACGTTGTTGAGATCCAGCCTAAGGGTGTTGATAAATGGACCCAGGCTGTGATTGTAAAGGAAACAGAAGCTACAATTAGTGGACTCAATGCAGGTGAAGAATATATGTTCCGTGTGGCAGCAAAAAATGAGAAGGGAACAAGTGACCCACGCCAAATTGGTGTGCCAGTGATTGTTAAAGATCTTGTGATTGCACCTACTGTCAAAATGTTGTTTAACACATTCAGTGTATTGGCAGGAGAAGACCTGGCAATAGACATTCCATATGTTGCACGTCCCAAAGCAGCTGTCTCCTGGGTAAAAGATGGCCAGCCTCTGAAGAGAACTACCAGAGTAAACTTTGGTGCAACTGACACAATGCTGAACCTAAGCATTAAAGAAGCTACTAAAGATGATGTTGGACAATATCATATTACTTTTAGCAACACAGCAGGAGAGACAACAGCAGACATCCGCGTTGTTGTACTAGACAAACCTGGTCAGCCAGGTGGTCCAGTTAAGGTGGAGGAGGTCACTTCTGACAGCGTTACCATCTCCTGGAACCCACCAGAATACCAGGGTGGTTGCACAATCAAACACTATATTGTGGAAAAGAGAGACACGTCCACAACTAACTGGATGGTAGTCTCTCCCAACCTTGCCAGGACCAAAATTAAGGCAGGCAGGTTGAAGACTGGCTCTGAGTATCAGTTTAGAATCACAGCAGAAAACAGATATGGAAAAGGTCCAGTTCTTCTTTCAGAGTGTATTGTGGCTCAATACCCATACAAGCTTCCTGGACCCCCAGGGACACCAAACATTGCAGCCTATACCAAAGACAGCATGGTGGTGGCCTGGAATGAACCTGTGAATGATGGTGGAAGCACTATCTTGGGCTACCATCTTGAACGCAAAGAGAGAAACAGTATCCTGTGGGTAAAACTCAACAAGTCTCTTATTACTGACCAAACCTTCAAGACCACTGGTCTGGAACCAGGAATGGAGTATGAATATAGAGTTTATGCTGTAAACATTGTTGGAGTAGGCAAAGTAAGCAAAGTATCTGAGGGACATATTGCCAGAGATCCTTGTGATCCCCCTGGCATCCCAGAGGCAACAAAGATCACTAAGGATTCTGTGACCATTGTTTGGACAAAGCCTGAATATGATGGAGGTGCAAAGGTTACAGGCTACGTTGTGGAAAAGAAGGATCTTCCTGAAGGTCGCTGGGTAAAGGCTAACTTCACCAACATCATTGAGACCGAATATGTTGCAACTGGACTTGTGCAGGACAACCAGTATGAGTTCCGTGTCATTGCCAGAAATGCTGCTGGTGTTTTCAGTATGCCCTCTTACAGCACCGGTCCTATCACTGCCAGAGATGAGATTGAGCCACCACGCCTCAGCATCGACCCAGAGTACACACAGACTGTTGTGGTTAATGCTGGAGACAACTTTAAGATTGATGCAGATGTTCATGGCAAACCCTTGCCCTCGATCCACTGGATGAAGGGAGAGCTGGAACTTGGAAACACTATTCATAGAGAAATTAAAAATACTCCAACCAAAGCTTTTATATCTGTCAAAGAAGCTAAACTTTCCGATGGAGGCCAATACACCTTGCTGCTTAAAAATCCAGGAGGCGAAAAGTCTGTACAGGTCAATGTTGTTGTTCTTGATAAACCTGGAGAACCACAGGGACCTCTTGTTATTACAGGAGTAGCCAAAGACAGATGCTGCCTTTCATGGAAACCACCCCTGATAGATGGTGGCAGCAAGATTTCTCACTACATTGTTAAGAGGAGGGAGAGTGGCAGGCTTGTATGGACTGTTGTTGACTCAAATGTGGAGAAGATTTGCTTGAAGGTTACTAAGCTCCTGGAAGGAAATGAGTACATATTCAGAGTTCATGCTGTCAACCAATTTGGAGTGGGTGCACCTCTTGAGTCTGCTGCTGTCACAATGAAGGATCCATATGAGACCCCTGATGTGCCCAAGAACCTAGAAGTTTCAGATATTAAAAAGGATTCAATGATGCTCACCTGGGAGGCTCCTTCTGAAGATGGAGGTAGTCCTATCACAGGGTACATTATTGAGAAACATGATAAGGAAGGTGTAAGATGGACTAGATGCAACAGGACAACAGTCACTGACTTGAAGTTCAAGGTCACTGGACTCCTGGAAAGCCATAGTTACGAATTCAGAGTTGCAGCTGAAAATGCTGTAGGTGCTGGTGAGCCAAGCACCCCAACTGTATACTTCAAAGCTCTTGATCCTGTCTTCAGGCCTGGGCCACCACACAATCCAAGAGTAACTGACACAACTAAAACATCAGTATTCCTGTCATGGGGAAAGCCTGCCTGTGATGGAGGCTGTGAGATTCAGGGATATATTGTTGAGTGCTGCACTACCACAGAGACAGCAGTGCCAGCTGAGGCCCCAGCCGTAGAAACGGCCACAGAGACCCCTGCTGAACAATGGACAATGTGCACACCGCCAACAGGTGTCAAAAAGACCAAGTTTGAAGTTGCACAGCTGAAGGAAAACCAAGCATACAAGTTTAGAGTGTGTGCAATTAACAAAGTTGGAGTTGGTGAACATGCTGATGTCTCTGGAGCCATTGTTGCCCAGGACAGAGCAGAAGAGCCAGACCTTGACATTGACCCAGAATTGAGAAAGATTGTGACCATTAAAGCTGGAGCTTCCCTTAGATTGTTTATTCCTATCAAAGGTAGGCCTACACCTTCCATCAAATGGGACAAGGATGAAGCTGCACTCAAAGAAACAGCTCAGGTTGAGGTGACCAGCAGTTACACATCCCTTGTTATTGACAAGATGAGCAGAAATGACAGTGGAAAATATACCATCACTGCAGAGAACTCAAGTGGAACCAAATCTGCATTTGTTGTAGTCCGTGTTCTTGACACACCTAGCGTTCCTGTTAACTTGAAAGTGAAAGAAATTACAAACCAGTCAGTGACACTGCAATGGGAACCACCATTGTTGGATGGTGGGTCCAAGATCAAGAACTATGTCATTGAAAAGAGAGAAAGCACACGCAAAACATATGCAGCTGTGGTAACAAATTGCCATGCTCTTTCATGGAAGATTGAACCACTTCAGGAAGGCTGTAGTTACTATTTCAGAGTCCTTGCCGAAAATGCACATGGTGTTGGCCTGCCTGCTGCAACTCTTGATCCACTTAAGGTCTCAGAGGTGCCCCAGTCTCCAAAGAACTTGAGTGTTACAGATCAAACAAAAACAAGCATCTCTTTGGCCTGGGAAAAGCCTGAGTATGATGGTGGTAGCAGAGTCATTCAGTACCTACTTGAGGTGCAACTTAAGGGCCAAGAGAAGTGGAATGGTGTTAACACATTTAAAACAATGGACGCTACTGTTTCCAATCTGAACCCTGGAGAGGAGTATCTTTTTAGAGTTACAGCAATTAATGATAAGGGAAAGAGTGACCCCAAAGTTCTTGCAGGTCCAGTAATGACCAAGGACTTAGTCTTTGAGCCAGATATTAGACCAGCATTCAGCAGCTACAGCGTCAATGTGGGCAAAGACCTGAATGTTGACATTCCCATCTTTGGACGACCTAAACCAACAGTTTCCTGGATGAAAGATGGAGCTCCTTTGAAGTTCACTACCAGAGTCAACATTCATAGTTCAGCAACACAAACAACACTGAGCATTAAGGAGGCAGCTGGTGATGATGGTGGCATGTATAGCATTAGTGCTACTAACTCAGCTGGAAAAAAGGATACAACTGTTGAGATAATTGTACTTGACAAGCCCGGTCCTCCATCTGGACCTGTGAGGTTTGACGAAATCACAACACAGAGTGTCACTCTTTCATGGGATGTACCAAAACACAATGGTGGATGCCAGATTTCAAACTACATTGTACAGAAAAGAGATACTACCACAACAACATGGGAAAATGTCAGCATTAACTGTGCCAGAACCACAATCAAAGTGCCTAGACTGAAGACTGGTGCTGAATATCAGTTCAGGATTATTGCTCAAAACCGTTATGGCAAGAGCCATGGTCTGGATTCTTCTGCTGTGGTCGCTCAGTACCCGTACAGAGAGCCAGGCCCACCAGGTACTCCATTTATCTCTTCTCTCTCTAGAGACCACCAGGTTGTTGAGTGGCATGAGCCTGTTTCAGATGGAGGCAGCCCTGTCCTTGGTTACCATCTTGAAAGGAAAGAGAGGAACAGTATTCTTTGGGTCAAGATTAACAAGACACTTCTCCATGAGCCGTGCTTTAAGAGTCATCCCTTGGAGGAGGGTATTGAGTATGAATACAGGGTTTATGCTGAAAATATAGTCGGCATTGGCAGGTGCAGTAAGGTCTCAGAGGGCTGCGTTGCCCGTGACCCATGTGATCCTCCTGGCACCCCAGAGGCTATCCATGTGACCAAAGATACCATTGTCATCCAGTGGACAAAACCAGAGTATGATGGTGGCAGTAACATAACTGGCTACACTGTGGAAAAGCGTGATCTGCCAGAGGGCAGGTGGGTAAGAGCAAACTTCACAAATGTGATTGAGACACAATTCACTGTAACTGGTCTGACTGAAAACGCACAGTATGACTTTAGAGTCATTGCTAAAAATGCAGTTGGCACCATCAGCAAGCCATCCTACAACAGTGGACCCATCACTGCAAGTGATCAATTGGAGGCACCCAAATTCTCCATTGACCCTGCCTTCACCAAAACTATTATCATCAACGCTGGAGAGACCTTCAAGCTAGATGCTGATGTTGCTGGAAAGCCACTCCCTACAATCCAATGGTTCAGGGATGATAAACCAATTGAGAATACACTCAGACTAGAGATAAAAAACACAGAAAACCATGCAATGATTGTCATTAAGGACTGTGTTAGAATTGATGGTGGAATTTACACACTTCTGCTGAAAAATGAGGCTGGTAGTGAAACTGTTCCATTCAAGGTCGTTGTCCTGGACAGGCCTAGCCAATGTGAAGGACCTCTCCATGTAACTGGAGTAGCTGAAGATCGATGCACACTGGTATGGCGTGCTCCTCTACATGATGGAGGTAGCCCTATTAAACACTACTTAATCGAAAGAAGAGAGACCAGCCGTCTCGCTTGGACTGTTGTTTCTAACAGCTGTACAAATACATGCTACAAAGTCACCAAGTTATTGGAAGGCAACGAATATATGTTCCGTGTCATGGCAGTGAACAGTTATGGTGTCAGTGAGCCACTGGAGTCAAGTGGGGTAATCATGAAGACTCCATTTATTCCTCCGGGTACCCCTCATATTGAGGATGTTTCCAACATTGCTCATGATGGCATGACCATTACTTGGTCAGCCCCTGAGACTGAGGGTGGCAGTGAGATTACCAATTACATCATTGAAAAGAGGGACAGAAATGGAATCAAATGGACCAGATGCAACAGACAGAGAGTCACTGATCTTTCCTTCCGAGTTACAGGTCTAACAACAAACCATGAATATGAATTCAGAATTTCTGCTGAGAATGTGGTTGGAGCAGGAGAGCCAAGTCTTCCAAGTTCATACTACAAGGCCTGTGATCCCAAATACAAACCTGGTGCCCCAGCACATGTACATGTGATTGACTCCACAAAGAGTTCTATTACAGTGTCCTGGGGTAAGCCTTTGTCTGATGGCGGCAGCACCATTCAAGGCTACATTGTTGAAGTCTGCAAGGCTGAAGCGGAGGAATGGACCATGGTTACTCCCCCTACTGGCCTCCGTGTCAACAAATATGAAATCACCAAACTTACAGAGGGTCAGGAGTACAAGATCCAGGTTTGTGCTCTGAACAAACTGGGAGTTGGTGAGCCAGCAGCCCTCTCTGGAACAGCTAAACCAGAAGAAAGGGTGGACCCACCACAGATCCACCTTGACTCTGAGCTGAGGAAGGGCATCATTGTGAAGGCTGGTGCATCTGTCAGAATCCATATTCCATTCAAGGGCAGGCCTACACCTGAGATTAAGTGGACCAAAGATGAGGGAGCCATCCCTGAAAAAGCAATGGCTGAGAAAGCCCTCAACTTCACCCAGTTATCCATTGACTCATGTGACAGGAGTGACTCAGGAAAATACACCCTGACTCTTACAAACAGCAGTGGGTCTGTTTCTGAGTTTGTTTCTGTTAAAGTCCTGGATACACCCAGTGCCCCACAGAATCTTGTGGTTAAAGAAGTCAAAAAGGACTCTGTCACTCTTGTATGGGATGCCCCACTGATTGATGGAGGTTCCAAAATCAAGAATTATGTAATTGATAAACGTGAATCCACCAGAAAGGCATATGCAAATGTGTCCACAAAATGCACCAAGACAACATTTAAAGTTGAGAACTTGATTGAAGGGGCTATGTACTACTTCAGAGTCATGGCAGAGAATGACTATGGAATCGGCCAGGCTGTTGAAACAAAGGTGGCTTCTAAGGCCTCTGAGGTACCTCTGCCTGTTGGAAAAGTTTTCCTCACTGATGTCACAAAGAACAGTGCCTCACTGGCTTGGGAGAAACCCGAGCATGATGGTGGCAGTAGAATTGGAGGTTATCTTATTGAGATGCAACCCAAAGGTACAGATAAGTGGGGAGTTGCAACAAATACAAAGACATGTGATGGCACTGTCACAGGCCTCACAGCAGGAGCAGAATACCTATTCCGTATTATTGCTTACAATGAGAAGGGAAAGAGTGAGCCAAAGGCACTTGCTGCACCCGTCATTGCTAGTGACATGACCATTGAACCAATGATTAAGATGCAATTTAATACATACAGCGTATTAGCTGGAAAAGACTTGAAGTTGGAGTTCCCTGTACTTGGCAGACCCAAACCTAAGGTTGCATGGACCAGGGATGGTCAGCCATTGAAGGTGACATCTAGAGTTAATGTGATAAACACTCCAACAACGACTGGAATTCAAATCACCGAGGCATGCAAGGATGACTTTGGCAAATACTCCATTACAGCAACCAACACTGCCGGCACAATTACTGAGGATCTGTCTGTTATTATCCTTGACAAGCCTGGTCCACCAAAAGGCCCAATCAAGGTTGTTGAAGTAAGCAACACCTTTGTCCATCTCTCCTGGGAGCCTCCAGAGTACATGGGTGGATGCCAAGTTAAGAATTATATAGTGGAAAAGAGGGACACCACCACCACAACATGGCAGCCAGTCACTACACAGCTAGCTAGAACAGCCTTCAAGGTCACCAAGCTAAAGACTGGTGCAGAGTATCAGTTCAGAATCATAGCTGAAAACAGATATGGAAAGGGTACATCCCTGGACTCCAAGTCCATTGTTGTTCAATATCCATACAAGCCACCAGGACCTCCAGGAACACCACATGTCAAATCTGCAACAAAGGAAATGATGATTATTGAATGGAATGAGCCAGTCAATGATGGTGGTAGTACAGTTATTGGGTACCACCTAGAAAGCAAAGAGAGAAGCAGCATCATGTGGAACAAACTGAACAAGACCCTTATCACTGATACTCAGTTTAAGATCTGCAATCTTGAGGAGGGCATCGGATATGAATTCAGAGTGTATGCTGAAAATATTGTTGGTGTTGGCAGATGCAGCAAAGCATCAGAGTCCTTTGTTGCCCGTGACCCATGCGATCCTCCTGGTGCTCCTGAAGCTGTATCTATTTCTAAGACCCTTATTAAGATTCAGTGGACCAAGCCTCAGTATGACGGAGGCAGCAAAGTGAATGGATATATTGTGGAAAGGAAAGATCTTTCTTCTGCTGATAAACGCTGGGTTAGATCTAATTTCACTAATATAGTTGAGACTGAGTATTCTGTCACTGGCCTTACAGAAAATGAACAATATGAATTCAGAGTTATTGCAAGAAATGCTGCTGGAGTCTTCAGTGAACCATCTGACAGCTCTGGACCTATTACTGCCACTGATGAAATTGAACCACCAAGGGCCTCAATGGATCCCAAATACAAGGATGTCATTGTAGTCAATGCTGGAGAAAGCTTGCTTCTTGATGCAGACATCCATGGAAAACCAATTCCTGACGTAGTCTGGCTAAAAGAGGGCAAGCAAATGGACAAAGCCCTGCGTATCGAAGAAAGAACTACACTGAAACGTGCATCAATAACCATCAAGGATGTAACCAAGCTTGATGGTGGCCACTATGACCTTGTCCTTAAAAATTTGGGTGGTGTAAAAACCTTCCCTATCACCGTCAAAGTCCTTGATAGACCAGGTCCACCCACTGGACCTATGAAAGTGACAGGAATCATGGCTGACAGGTGCATCCTTGCCTGGTCTGAACCAACTCTGGATGGTGGGGCTAATATCACTCACTATGTCTTAGAAAAGAGAGAGACAAGCAGGTTGTCCTGGACAGTGGCTGCATCAAATATCAAGGGTTTGTACCATAAAGTAACAAATCTGCTCCCTGGAGATGAATACATTTTCAGAGTCAGGGCAGTAAATAAATATGGTCTTGGTGATTTCCTTGAGAGTGAGCCCATTATTGCACGCAATCCTTACAAGCCACCTAGTGCTCCTGGAACTCCAGAAGCAAGCCAGATCACAAAGGACTCTATGGTCCTGTCTTGGACTGCTCCAGAACAGACTGGTGGAGTGGAAATTGAAGGCTACCACCTTGAAAAACGTGACAAAGATAGTGTGAGGTGGACGAAATGCAACAGACAAAAGCTCACTGACAGCCACTTCAAGGTCACAGGTCTGATGACAGATCACTTCTATGAGTTCCGTGTGTCTGCGGAGAATGAGGCTGGAATGGGAGACCTTAGTGAATTGTCCCTATTCTACAGAGCATGTAATGCCACAACACCTCCTGGGCCTCCACACCATCCTAAGGTGACGGACTACACAAAGTCTTCTGTGTCTCTTTCCTGGGGTAAACCTGAATTTGATGGTGGTGCCTATGTGAAGGGCTACATTGTTGAAATGAGGGAGTATACACCAATACCTGAATCAACAGAAGAGGCAGAAGTAGCACCAGCAGTAGAGCCACCAGTTGAAAAAGAATGGACCATGTGCACCCCACCCACTGGCATTCAAACCACTAAACTCACTATCAAAGACTTGAAGGAGGGTGGAGAGTACCAGTTTAGAGTCTGCGCTATCAACTCTGAGGGAGTGGGAGAGGCCGCTAATGTCCACAGCACTGTGGTTACTTCTGACAGGGTAGAAGCACCAGAGATTGAGCTGGATGCTGATCTCAGAAAAGTGGTATCTGTCCGTGCTGGTGGAACTCTGCGTCTGTTTGTCACAATCAGGGGAAGGCCTCAACCTGCCGTTAAATGGGAGAAGGTTGAGGGTACTCTCACAGACCGTGCTGCAATTGACACCACCAGTTCATTCACCATGCTTGTCATTGACAATGTAAATCGCTTTGACAGTGGTAAATACTCACTAACACTGGAGAACAGCAGTGGTTCAAAATCAGCAATTGTTGCAGTAAGAATTTTGGACACCCCAAGTGTACCCCAAAACTTCTCTGTGAAAGAGCTTAAGAAGGATTCAGTGACTCTTGCTTGGGATACACCACTCACTGATGGTGGTTCTAAAATCACAAACTACATTGTAGAGAAGAGAGAGTCTGTGAGAAAGGCCTATACTACTGTCACCAGCAACTGCTTGGCAAACTCATTCAAGATTGAAGAGCTGCCTGAGGGTGGCATGTTCTACTTCAGAGTCTGTGCTGTTAATAAATATGGCCAAGGGCAGATGGTTGAAACCAAAGAAATCAAAGTGTCGGAGGTACCAATGCCACCAAGCAAGGTTAGCCTTGTGGACATGACAAAGACCAGTGTGACACTGGCATGGGAAAAACCCGCTCATGATGGCGGAAGCAAAGTGATGTGCTACAATGTAGAATTCAAACCTAAGAGTGGAGATAAATGGGGCACAGCATGCACAGTGAAGGTGCCTGAAGCAACTATTCCTAATCTGACTCCGAATGAAGCCTATTTATTCAGAATTGTTGCAATCAATGAGAAGGGCAAAAGTGAGCCAAAGGATCTTGGCTTACCTGTGGTTGTAAAGGATGTTGACATTGAACCATCCATCAATTTACTGTTTAACACATTCAGTGTGAAAGCTGGAGATGACCTAACTGTTGAGATTCCAGTAAGAGGCAGGCCAAAGCCTGTTGTATCCTGGAAGAAGGATGGCCTTCCTTTGAAGCAAACATCATCAATTACTCTGTTGAACACTCCAACTTCATCCAAAATTATCATCAAAGAGGCTAACAGAGAACATGTTGGCAAGTATGAGATTACACTAGCTAACACAGCAGGAACTATCTCAGCAGACATTGGCGTTGTTGTCATGGATAAACCAAGTGCACCTAAAGGTGTAAAGGTGGATTCCGTGACATCAGACAGCATCACTTTGTCCTGGTCTCCACCAGATTATGATGGTGGCTGCTCCATTAGTAACTACATTGTGGAGAAGAGGGATACAAATACACAAGAATGGCAGATGGTAGCAAGTAATGTTGCCCGAACATCTTACAAGGCTGGCCGCCTGACCCATGGTTCAGAATACCAATTCCGCATCTATGCAGTAAACCGTTATGGCAAGAGTCCATATGTGGATTCACCTGGAATCACTGCTCAGTACACCTTTAAACAACCAGGACCTCCTTCCACTCCTATAGTGAAGCTGGCTACCAAGTCTTTCATGCTGGTAACATGGAATGAGCCAGTCAATGATGGTGGTAGCCCTGTGTTGGGCTACCATCTGGAGAGGAAAGAGCGTTCAAGCATTCTTTGGACAAAGATGAACAGAGGAATGATCAAAGACACAGAATACAAAGTCAATGGAGTTGAAGAGGGCATGATGTATGAATACCGCATCTATGCTGAAAATATTGCTGGAATTGGTAAATGCAGCAAGGCCTGTGAAGCTGTAGCAGCCAGAGATCCATGTGATCCTCCAGGCACACCTGTGGTCACTTCCATCACCAGAACATCTGTCTCCTTGTCCTGGGAAAAACCAGAGTATGATGGTGGAGCCAAGGTTTCTGGCTATACCATTGAACGCAGAGACCTCCCTGAAGGACGCTGGACAAAGTGCAACTTCACTAATGTGCCTGAGACCCACTATGAAGCAACTGGCCTCACAGAGAACAGCCAATATGACTTCCGTGTAATTGCTAAGAATGCAGCTGGATTGTTCAGTGAACCATCTTACAACACTGGCCCAATCACTGTCAAGGATGATGTGGATCCACCACGCATTATGATGGATGTCAAGTTCAGAGAGACAGTGCAAGTGAAAGCAGGAGAAACTCTGAAGATTAATGCTGACCTTGCTGGACGTCCTGCCCCTGTCATTTCTTGGACCAAGGATGGCAAAGAGATTGAACTGAGGGCCAGAATTCAGATTGTTTCAACAGAAACCAGCACTTCTGTTATTGTGAAGGATTGCATCAGAAAAGATTCTGGACAGTATGTCCTGACTCTCCAAAATATTGGTGGAACAGTTACCATGCCAGTAAATTGTGTGATAATAGATAAGCCAGGACCCTCAGCAGGACCTCTGCAGATCACAGGTCTCACATCTGAGGCATGCAATCTGTCATGGGGTCCACCTCAGGAGATCGGTGGGGCTGACATTACACATTACGTTGTTGAAAAGCGTGAGACAAGCCGCTTGGCATGGACAGTGGTGAAAGGAGATGTTACAAAAACATACCACAAGGTAACAGGACTGCTTAAGGGCAATGAATACATCTTCAGGGTTCTGGCTGTCAACAAGCATGGACTTGGCGAGGCACTGGAGAGTGATATCATAAAGATTACAGATCCGTACGCTATTGCCACTGCACCAACTAATGTTGATGTCACTACCATAACTGGAGATTCAATGACCCTCACTTGGTTTAAGCCAGCCAGTGATGGTGGCAGCCCCATCACAGGATATGTAATTGAGCGCCGTGAAAAGACAGGTATGCGCTGGGTCCGTGTAAACAGGGATCCAATTGTTGAATGTACCACAGTAGCAACCAAACTACGTAAGGGTTGTGAGTATGACTTCAGAGTCTATGCTGAAAATGCTGCTGGTATGAGTCCCCCAAGTGAACGATCTGCAACATTCAGAGCATTAGATCCTCTCATTGTTCCTTCTCGTCCAACAAAACCAAAGATTGTAAGTTCAAACAAGGACAGTGTGTCCATTGTCTGGAAACCTCCAACAAATGATGGTGGTGCTCCCATCCTTGGATACAGTGTAGAATACAGAGACTACATTCACAAACCAAAGCCAGAGGTCGAGGAAGAAGAGGAAGAATATGAGGAGGAGGAGGAGGAAGAGGAGGTACTTGAATCTCCTGAAGAACTAGCAAGATGGGTTGAAGCTATCCCTCTTACCAAGAGCTTGGAGTTCACTATCACTGGACTTAAGACAGACGCAGAATATGAATTCTGTGTCAAGGCAGTAAATAAAGTTGGCAGCAGTGTGCGTAGCAAATATTCAGATGCAGCTGCAGCAATGGACAGAACTGTAGAACCGTCATTTGACGTAGACATTGAGATGCGTAAAGTACTTCTTGTCAAGCATGACACTGCATTTACTCTTAATGTACCATTCAAGGGCAAGCCTGTGCCATCAGTGGTATGGGAAAAGGAGGGTGTTGATCTTAAGGTCAGAGGAACCATTGAATCAACAGAATCATGCACTTCACTGACTATGGAGAAGGCAAGCAGAAATGACTCTGGAGAGTACAGCGTCACCATTGAGTCACCACTAGGAAAAGCAACATTGCCCATGGTTGTCAAGGTGCTTGACACTCCTGGACCTCCTGTCAATGTTAAAGTTTCAGCAGTGACCAGGGATTCTGCAACCCTCACTTGGGAAGCCCCAGAGAATGATGGTGGTGATGCAGTCAAGGCCTACTACGTTGAAAAACGTGAGGCCAGTAAGAAGGCCTGGGTGTGTGTGACCAGCAACTGCCGTGCAATGACTTACAAGGTAGAAGACCTGCAGGAGGGAGCCATGTACTACTTCAGAGTTATTGGAGAAAATGACCAAGGAGTGGGTGTCCCTCAGGAGGCCAAGGCTGGAACAAAGATTACAGGTAACTTGTACACTGAGAGTTCTTAAATGTGTTAACAATGAAGTAGATTTTTTTTCTCCAATACTTACCATTTGACAAAATGTGCTTCATAAAATTTCCTTCTGTCTCTTACAGAGGTGCCAAGTATCCCCATGAAACTGGGAGTTGTAAATGTTACCAAGGACAGCGTTACAATTGCTTGGACAAGACCAGAATATGATGGTGGTAGCAGAGTCAAAGGTTACGTTATTGATGCCCTTGAGAAGGGACAGACCAAGTGGGTGAAGTGTGCAACTGTAAGGACCATGAACCACACCATTAAGAACCTGAGGGAGTGTGCCGAGTACTATTTCAGAGTCCGTGCTGAGAACCATGCTGGACTCAGTGAACCAAAGGAGATGATCGTACCTGTCATTGTCAAGGAAATACATGGTATTATCTTAACTTATACATTTTTATTCCTTTCATTCATATTGAGTTTTTTTAATTCTTACTTGAAAGTAAGTTACTGTTTAAAAAGCATACAATTTAAAACATATCTAATTATGTTTCTTTTTCTTCATTGAATGATAGGCATAATACAATGCAATGGCTGTGAATGTTATTTTTAGGCAATAAAAATATACTTTTTAAAAATTTACATTTTTATCAATAATTAATTAAAGAACCCACAACAAGTCAAAATGATGGGGCTACTTGTTTTAAGGCAGTACTAATTATCACATTGATGCTTTCTTTCTTTCAACAGAGGCACCAGAGTTTGACCTCAAGAACTACCCCAAGAATACAGTTTATGTAAAAGCAGGATCAGACCTGACATTTGAGATTCCTCTCACTGGCAGACCTCTACCTAAGGTTACCATGTCCAAGAACAATGTTGTCATCAAGGCATCCAAGAGGCTGCTAACAGAAGTAACTCCAGACAGTGTAATCATCACCCTGATTGAAAGCATTTCAAGTGATGCTGGTAAATATGAAGTCACTGCCTCAAATGCAGGAGGAACCACAAAAATCTTCCTTACCTTCGTTGTGCTGGACAGACCTGGACCTCCTGTTGGTCCAGTTGAGGCTGGAGAGGTTGGAGAGACAACAGTGTGCCTGAAATGGGCTCCTCCAGAGTATGATGGTGGCAGTCCTGTTACCAACTACATTGTTCTGAAACGTGAAACCAGCACTCCTACCTGGGCAGAGGTGTCCACTAGCATTGCAAGAAGCTTAATCAAGGTGACTAAGCTCACTAAGGGAGAGGAATATCAGTTTAGAATCAAGGCTCAGAACCGCCTTGGTATCAGCGACCATATTGACAGCAAGCCAATCATGATAAAGCTTCCATACAGTAAGTAATAGTGTGCATGTGTCTTGTCCTACTCTTTAAATTGTCTTTTTCTCTAACATACAATTTGTGAATGACCTTTCTGAATACACACTGATATAAATGCTGTCCATTACAGCCATCCCTGGACCTCCATCCACACCCTGGCTCAGCTTTGTATCCAGAGAGAGCCTGACAGTTTGTTGGAATGAGCCAGTCAATGATGGTGGAAACCCTGTGATTGGATATCACCTCCAAATGAAGGAGAGGAGCAGCATCCTCTGGCAGAAGATCAATAAGACGGCAATCCCAGGAAACCAGTGGCGAGTCACAAACATCTGCCCTGGACTCATCTATGAATTCAAGGTGGCAGCTGAAAATGCAGCGGGTATTGGAAAGCTGAGTAAGACCTCTGAAGAGGTGCTTGCTATTGATGCCTGTGGTAAGTGTTTTTATTTTTTATCTGCCTGCAGTTTTAAGGGGACTCCTAGCCATAAATATTAAAACAACATTTACTAAGAATGTTGTTACATAAAACTGATTCTTTTTTATTTAAATATTACAGAGCCCCCAGCAAATGTCCATATCACAGAAGTCACCAAGAACTCCATCAGTCTGGCCTGGCAGAGGCCTCCATATGATGGTGGCAGCAAGATTACCGGCTACAGTGTGGAGAGGAGGGATCCTGGCAGTGGTAGATGGGTGAAGGCCAACTTCACAAACATCATTGAGCTTGGCTTCACGATATCTGGTCTGAACCAGGATGAGTCTTATGAGTTCAGGGTATATGCCAAGAATGCTGTTGGGTCTGTCAGCAACCCATCTCTCATTGCTGGACCAGTCACCTGTGTTGACGCTTGTGGTTAGTTTTTGATTCATGTACATGTTTACATGTCTTAATTACCTTAATTTATTTATTTCTTTTCATTACTTATACTGATATATTCATCCTCCAACAGGTGCCCCAGCAATAGACCTTCCTCCAGAGTATCTGGATGTGGTTCAATACAAAGCTGGAGCTTCAGTAAAGCTTAGAGTTGGACTTATCGCCAACCCTCTGCCAACCATTGAGTGGCTCAAGAATGGAAAGGAGCTGATACAAACCTCTACCTTGTCTATTGAAAGCACAACTGACTCTTCTGCTGTTCTGATTAAGGATGCAGCTCGCTTTGACACAGGTTCATACGAGGTCAAGATAAGAAATGTTCTGGGCTCAGCATCTGCAACCATCAGGATTGAAATCTTAGGTAATTGCAAGTACTTAGATCATCCTTAATAATTTTAAAACTTTTCTCTTTTCTTCAAATTCTGAAATACTACACCCAATTTAAACAATCATCCCTGTAATTAATGCTCATATTCTCACTTTTACTTCCCTCTAGACAAACCTGGACCCCCAGCTGGTATGATTAACTTCAACTCTGTCACAGAAGACAGGATCATCTTTAGCTGGGAGCCTGTACCTGAGTCTGACCAGGGAGGTTCCAAGGTGACCCATTATGTTGTTGAGAGGCGTGAAACCAGCCGAGTAGTCTGGACAACAATTTCAGAAAAGCATGAACAAACACATGCCACTGCAAGCAAGCTGATGCGTGGAAATGAGTATGTGTTCCGTGTAATGGCCGTTAATAAGTATGGAGTCGGAGAGCCACTGGTGTCAGAGCCTGTCCTCGCAAAGAATGCCTTTGGTGAGTTAGCACTGGAGAGGATATGATTTTTTTGTAATGCATATAAGACTAAAAGCTGATTGTCAGTTTTGGGTCAGTCTTTGAGTTTTCCTGTTCAGGCAACACCTAGAACTATGCTATATTTATTATACATTAAACAATACATTTCTCCACAGCATGTTTCTCTTTGTTATAGTTTTTCAACTGGGGCTTAACAAAGATTTATTGCAATGGGATAATAAATGTTTCATTAGGATAATTACTTTATTGTCATTATTTGTCATTTTCCTAAAATGTTCATTTTACATGAATTTCTGTAGTAACTCCTGGGCAGCCTCAGACTCCTGAGGTGAATACCATCACCAAGTCCACCATGGTGGTAGAATGGGACAAACCTGGTGTAGACGGAGGTAGCGCTGTGACGGGCTACTACTTGGAGAGACGAGACAAGAAAAGCTTGCGCTGGGTCAGGGTTTACAAAGACCCTGTCACTGGCATCAAACAGAGTGTCTACCATCTGACAGAAGGAAATGAGTACCAATATCGTGTCTGTGCCATTAACAAGGCTGGAGAAGGACCATTCTCTGATGCATCTGACTTCTACAAGGCTGCTGACCCAGTTGGTAAGTGGCCTAACATTTACAGCTTTCCATCAAAAAATAAGAAATATAGCCTATATATGTACAACCACACAAATCAAATTAATATTGTTACAGATCCACCAGATGAGCCTTGCAAGCTGAAGGTGGTGGATTCCACCAAGACTTCCATCACTTTGGGCTGGTCTAAGCCAGAATGGGATGGAGGCAGTGAAATCATCAGCTACATGATTGAAAAGCTTGTTGAAGGAGAGACAGAATGGGCTATGATTACTTCCAAGGGAGAAGTTAAGACAACAGAATATGTTGTTCACGACTTAAAGCCAGATGTCAACTACTTCTTCAGAGTCTCTGCTGTTAATTGTGCTGGCCGTGGAGAGCCTCTGGAGATGACTGAGCCTGTGCAAGCTAAGGATATCTTGGGTAAATAATCACTAGTATCATAAAATATGTGGAGTTTAAAATTTGTATCTCTCATTTTGTTCAGATGTTGCTCCCTTTGTGACCTTGAATATTTGTCATGATTTTCACAGAGGAGGCCCAGATCGACTCTGATGTAGCCATGAGAACTCATTACATTGTAAAGGCTGGCAAAGATGTGGAGCTGTCTGTTCCTCTGAAGGGCAGACCTGCTCCCACTGCATCCTGGAGCAAAGGAGAAGAATGCATCGATCGTGACCCCAAATATGAGTTCCACCATTCAGATTCTACCACAGTCCTTGTCATGCGTGAGGTCAACAGACTTGACACTGGAAAATACACAGTGAAGATAGAGAATGGTGTTGGAGAGCCAAAGACCCTGACATTGTCCGTAAAGGTCCAGGATACTCCAGCTCACTGCAATAACCTGGTCCTGAAGGAGGTGACTCGTGGAAAGGTCACTCTCTGCTGGGAGCCTCCACTCCTGGATGGTGGTGCTGAGATCACAAACTACATTGTGGAGAAGAGGGACTCCTCTAAGAGATCCTACTCTGCAGTGACAAGCAAATGCACAGACACAACATACACAATCGAAGACCTGTCTGAGAAGACATCTTTCTTCTTCCGTGTGTTAGCAGAAAACGAGAATGGAGTTGGTGATCCATGTGATACACTTGAGCCTGTGAAGGCTACAGAGACTCCAGGACCAGTCAAGGAGATTTCTATGAAAGATTCATCCAAGACCTCTGTCACTCTGCAGTGGCTGAAGCCTGATTATGATGGCGGCAGCATCATCTCTGACTACGTGATTGAAAAGAAGCTCAAGGGTGAGGAATGGTCAATGGGAGGAACCAGCAGACAGTGTGAGTTTGAGGTCAAGAAACTCAAGGAGCACTCAGAGGTTTTCTTCAGAGTTGCTGCCAGGAATGAGAAGGGACAGGGTGACTTTGTTGAGGCTGGGCCTATCAAGGTAATTGATTACATTATCACACCTGAAGCAAACCTTGCAGAGTACCCAGATGGCCGCATCAAGGTTCGTTTGGGTCACAATGTACACATTGAACTGCCATACAAAGGTAAACCCAAACCTGCTGTTCTGTGGCTCAAGGACAACCTGCCTCTAAAGGAGAGCGACCAAATTCGCTTCAAGACGACAGAAAACAAAGCCACTTTAATGATTAAAAATGTGAAGAAGGAGTATGAGGGTAAATACACCCTGACCCTTGACAATAAGGTCAACAGAAGATCCTTCCACATCCATGTCATCACACTTGGACCACCATCAAAGCCTGTTGGACCCATCCGCCTTGATGAAGTGAGAGCTGAGAGCATCATGATCTCCTGGGATGAACCTCTTGACGATGGTGGTGGAGACATCTCTTGCTACACTGTAGAGAAGCGAGACTCCTCTAAGAATGAATGGAAGATGGCTTGTTCCTGTGTCGAAGATACTCAGTTCAAGGCCCTCAACCTGATCAAGGGTGTCCAGTACCAGTTCAGAGTATGTGCTGAGAACAGATACGGTGTCAGTGAGCCCCTGCTCTCACAGATGGTCATTGCTAAGCACCAGTTCAGACCTCCAGGCCCGCCAGGCAAGCCTGTCGTGTACAATGTCACCAATGATGGCATGACCATCCAGTGGGAGAAACCCATATTTGATGGTGGAACCCCCATCCAGGGCTACCATGTGGAGAAGAAGGAAAAGAACAGCATAATGTGGCAAAAGGTCAACACCGTGTTGATCAAAGAAAATGATTTCAGGATCTTGGAGCTGATTGAAGGTCTAGAGTACTCCTTCAGAGTCTATGCCCAGAATGACTCTGGCTTCAGCCGAATGAGTGATGAGAGCAAGTCAACTATGGCTGTCAGTCCTGTTGGTGAGTACATATACAGACCATTACATTATTTTGTTTCTTTGTTACACTTTAAACATGCAGCATTTTAAAATCATCAAGTTCAACAAAATTATTTCTAATATAAAATATTACTAGTTCTAATCATAGCTCTTTGACATAAAAATAAAAACAACCCTCAAAGATGTATCCCTTGTGTTTTAGATCCTCCTGGTCAGCCTGACTACACTGATGTGACCAGTGACTCAGTGACACTGAAATGGGATGCACCCAAACGTGATGGTGGAAGCAAGATTACCAGCTACAGCCTTGAGAAACGCCAAGGACATGGACGCTGGTTCAAGGCCAATTTGACTGATGTACATGAATGCCAGTACACTGTCACCGGGTTGGCAACAAATGAACGCTACGAGTTCAGAGTGACTGCCAGAAATGCCATTGGTGTTGTCAGTCCTCCTTCAAACTCCTCCGGCTTGATTGTGGTTAGAAGTGAGAATGGTGAGTAATTAAAGGTCTTGGATTGTAATGAAGTAATATGATATTTTAATGTAACTGCTAATTAAATTATGAAGAACACGGTTCATTTTCAATCAAATTTGAATACATTTATGTATTGCACTAATGCACTTCCTTTTCTCTCTAAACTAGCTGCTCCAATAATTGAGTTTGGCGCAGAGTACTTTGAAGGTTTGACTGTCAAGGCAGGAGACAACATCAGGCTGAAGGCAACCATCACTGGACGCCCTGTTCCTAAGGTTGTCTGGTTCAGAGACGGTGTTGAGGTTACCAAAAAGATGATGGACATTATCAATGTAGCTGGATCCAGCACCCTGTTTGTCAGAGACGCTGATCGTACACACCGTGGCCTTTATACTGTTGAGGCTACCAATGGATCTGGAAGTAAAAAGCAGGACATTCTTGTTCAAGTTCAAGGTACGCAATTTTGACAGTTCTCTACAGTGCACTTGTTGACGACAGTGTGTATGTATATATTTATTTATGTTCCTTGACTTGACTTTCTCACACATCTACATCTTGCAGACACACCTGGGGAGCCAGTAGGACCTATTACTTTCACCAGCATCTCAGAGGGTAAATGCACTCTTTCTTGGAACCCACCGGAGAATGATGGCTGCTCAGAGATTTCGCATTACATCATTGAGAAGCGTGAGACTGCCAAGATTTCCTGGGCTTTGGTGACTGACGAATGTAAGGAATGCACTTACAATGCGACTAAGCTCATTAAGACCAATGAGTACCAGTTCAGGGTCTCTGCTGCTAACAAGTTTGGAGTTGGTAGACCAGTGGAATCCAGCCCTATCATTGCAAAGATGCAATACAGTAAGTGGATTTTTTTTTTTTTTTGATATTTAAATCAATTTCTTGCAAACAGTACACTAATGTAGGCTTACATTGTTTTCCTTAGCTACCCCTGATGCTCCAGGCACTCCTGATGCCACTGAGGTGACAGGCGAGAGCATCACCCTATCCTGGACTCCTCCAACATCTGATGGAGGAAACCCCATTCAGTATTACCTTGTGGAGAAAAGAGAAAAGAAGACTGTCCGTTTCTACAAAGTGATTACCAAGAAGCCCATCATCGAATGTGCTCACAAAGTGCTCCACCTGACGGAGGATATGGAGTACGAGTTTCGTGTCATGGCAGTAAATGATGCTGGTGTTGGAGCTCCCAGCAACATTTCTTTCCCTATCAAAGCTGCAGAGCCAAAGGATATTCCTTGTGCTCCATCTGTGGTATGTGTGTCGGACTCCACCAACACTTCCATCAGCCTGGAATGGTCCAGGCCAGCAGACGACGGGGGCATGGAGATCCAAGGCTACATTATTGAGATGGTTAAGGGAGATGAGACTGAATGGAAGAGAGTAAATGAAGAGCTGGTGGCAGAAACAAATTACACTGTTACTGGTCTACAGACAGGAGCTGAGTACAAGTTCCGTGTCGCAGCTGTCAATCATATAGGTAAAGGGGAACACCAGGAGACTCCAGAACCTGCCCAGGCTGTAGACAGACTGACCCCACCACAGGTAGATATTGATGCCAGCTTTAAGCAGACGCACATTGTCAAGCGTGAACGTTCAGTGTGCTTGGGCATTCACTTCAGAGGAAAACCTATTCCCAAGGCCACCTGGGTGAAGGAAGAAGGAGAGCTGGGGGCTATGGCAGAGATCATAACCACAGATGGCTATAGTTCATTAAGCATTGAAAACTGCTCGAGAAATGATTCAGGCAAATACACTGTTACCCTAGAGAACTCTAGTGGCAGCAAAGCTATTACATTCACTGTTAAAGTAATGGACACTCCTGGACCTCCACAAGCTGTTGCATTCAAGGAGGTTTCCAGAGGAACAGTCACACTTGTTTGGGAGGCTCCTCTTAGTGATGGTGGGGCAAGAATCCATCACTATATTGTCGAGAGGCGCGAGGCTAGCCGCCGCACATGGCAGCAGTCTGGTGGCAAGTGCACTCAACATATCCTGAAGATCCAGGACCTGCTTGAGGGAGTGCCATATTTCTTCAGGGTCTCTGCCGAGAACCAGCATGGTGTGGGTGAGGCATTTGAGCTGACTGAGCCTGTCATTGCCACTGCAGAACCAGCGTCTCCAAAGAGAATGGATATCCTGGACACCACTGACAACTCTGTGTCACTTGGCTGGCTGAAACCAGAGCATGATGGCGGTAGCCGCATCCAGGGTTACGTCATTGAGGCTAGACCAAAGGGTGCAGAAAAATGGGTAGTGGCTGGAACCACCACAAATCTTACATATGTAGTTGAAAAACTAAACAAGGGTGATGAGTATGACTTCCGTGTGAAGGCTAAGAATGAATCCGGCTACAGCTTGCCCAGGGAAACTCTGGCTCCTGCGCTGGTCAAAGAACCTCACATTGAACCTGCTGCTGACCTCAGTGAGATTACCAACCAGCTCATCACATGCAATTCTGGCAGGACCTTTACCATTGATGTTCCCATCAGTGGAAGACCTGCTCCTAAGGTCACCTGGAAGCTGGAAGAGATGAGGCTGAAGAACTCAGACAGAGTCACCATCCAAGTGGCTAAAGACAGAACCAGCATCTCAGTCAAGGAAGCAATGAGAGGAGATGGTGGCAAATACTTCCTGACTCTAGAGAATGTGACTGGAACCAAGACATTCACTGTTGAAGTCAATGTCACAGGTAGACCTAGTCCTCCAAGTGAACCCATTGAAATCTCATCCATCACCTCTGAATCCTGCGTTGTTAACTGGCAACCACCAGAGGATGATGGTGGCACTGATATCACCAACTACATTGTGGAGAAGCGTGAGTCTGGCTCCACTGCCTGGCAGCTGATTAACTCCAGCGTGAAGCGCACTTCCCTGGATGTCAGCCACTTGACCAAGTACATGCAGTACACATTCAGGGTCTCTGCCGAGAATAGATTTGGTGTCAGCAAGCCCACTGAGTCTGAGACAATTGTCGCCGAGCATCCTTTCAGTAAGTGCTTCTCAATGTTTTGTTTTTTTTAAGTATTCACTGATTGAACATGTGAATAAAACAGCTTTAATTTTTTTTTTTTTTACATTTTTGCTGGATGTCAATATGTACATCTGTTGAATTAGGCTTGCAGTTAGTTGATTAATGTCTTTTTCTCACAGCACCCCCTGGTCCACCAACAAAGCCTACAGTGTTCAACGTCACCTCCAATGCTATGAGCATAAAATGGGAGGAGCCCTACAATGATGGTGGAAGCAAGGTGACTGGCTACTGGATTGAGAAGAAGGAGAGAAATAATATCCTGTGGGTGAGGGAGAACAAGATCCCCTGCTTCGAGTGCTACAGCAGGATGGAAGGTCTGGTTGAAGGCCTGGAGTACCAGTTCAGGGTTTATGCCATGAACAGTGCTGGACTGAGCAAAGCCAGCGAGGCCTCCAAGGGAACAGTTGCTCAAAACCCAGTTGGTGAGTTTTGACATAACTTACGATCACACTATCCAATGACTTTTTATTTGATACTCAATTGATCCAATGTGTCTGATCTGTTTTATAGATCCACCAAGCAAGCCTGAGGTCACAAATGTTACAAGAACCACTGTGTCCCTCAAATGGTCATCTCCACTGTTTGATGGTGGAAGTCCCATTGTGGGTTATATCATTGAGCGTAAGCCATACACTTTGACTGGTGAAGGCCGCTGGCTCAAGTGTAACTACACCAATGTGACAGATACTTTCTACACTGTTACTGCCCTGGGAGAGGGTGAACCATATGAGTTCAGAGTCATCGCCAAGAATGCCAACCAGGTCTTCAGCATACCCTCAGAGTCCACTGGCTCAGTGCAGTGCAAGACTGACTTTGGTAAGTTCTGCATCTGCTATTATATTTCAACAAACAAATGATGACAATAATATGAGAAAGCTAGTCCAATCTTTTCAATAAGATATGTTTTTCATGATAATTTTTACTTTTTCCAATCAACAGAGCCTCCAAAGGCCCTGCTTGACAGCAAACTCCTGTCTGAAACCGTTATGGTCAGAGCCGGGTCAGACCTGGTTCTTGATGCTGCAGTAGGAGGCAGACCTGACCCCAAGGCTTCATGGTCAAAGGGCAACAGGGATCTGGAGTTGTGTGAAAAGTACCACCTACAGTACACCCCCACCAGGGCCATGGCGGTCATCAAGTTCTGTGACAGAGATGACACTGGAAAGTACATCCTCACTGTCAGGAATGTGAGTGGAACCAAGACTGCTGAGGTCAACGTCAAAGTGCTCGGTAAGTGATAGTGCTCAGGTTTTGTGTTACAGATTACCCTTGAGGTACTGACTATGTAATGGGTAGTGATAAGTGGAAGTGAATTACAATAAATGCACCTTTTGCAGACACCCCTGGAGTTTGTGAAGGCTCCATTGAGATCAGCAAGATCACAGAAGAGTCATGCACATTGAGCTGGAAGCCTCCTCTTGAGGATGGTGGCGACGATGTCTCCTACTACATTGTGGAAAGGCGAGACACCAACAGGCTCAACTGGGTCATTATGCAAGCAGAATGCAAGGAGCTGACCTGCAACATAACTGGACTGTTCAAGAACACTGAGTACCTGTTCAGAGTCAGGGGCGTCAACAAGTATGGACCTGGAGTCCACTTGCAGTCTGAGCCCATGGTTGCCAGAAACACTTTCAGTAAGAGCAACAGTCAGATCACTGTGTAAAGTATTCCAGAAATCTTTGAAAGCAAACTTAGCTACAAACTATTAGGCTAAAAAAAAAAATTTTTTTAAAAATTACAGTTCTTGAAAACCTCTCACATTGAATCACCTTTTCTCTCCTCCAGCTGTGCCATCTCCTCCTGGTGCTCCAGAGATCATTGCATCAGGAAGGGACTTTGCCACTATCCAGTGGCTGAAACCAGAGAGTGATGGTGGCAGCCCACTGATCCATTACCTAGTTGAAAGGCATGAGAGAAAGAGTGCCCGCTGGGTCAAGGTGAACCGGGATGGAGCCTTCCTGGACACCATGTTAAAGGTTTCTGATTTGACTGAAGGCAACATCTACCAATTCAGAGTCACGGCCATCAATAAGGCTGGAGAGAGCGAACCCAGCGAGGTGTCTCTGTATGTTGTCTGCAGACCACCTAAATGTAAGTCTAGTCAATTAAATTTAATTGTTTAAATACAACTAAATACTAGAACTCACAGATTTATTGATCTTTATCCTGTATCTTCTCTCAGGCACCCCTGCTGCCCCCTCCATCCCTCGTATCACCGACACCCATGCTGACAGTATCAGCTTGGCCTGGTCTCGCCCTGTAGAGGATGGAGGAGCTGATGTGATCGGCTACATCCTGGAGATGCAGGAAGCCGGAGCAGAGGAATGGAAGAAGGCCCACGAAAAGACCTTGCGTACTGCAGAGTATGTGGTGACTGGACTTTCTGCAGGCAAGAAGTACTGCTTCAGAGTGGCCGGCATCAACATCAATGGCACAGGAGACTTTAGTGAACCATGTGCTGAGACTGAGCCAGTCGAGAGAATCGGTAAATCATCTGGATTGATTGCAAATATTTGAGTTTATCAATGTATTCCTTATAGAGAAGTTCATTTGAAAGAGATACATCTCTTTTTGCTTTACATCTCCCAAGTTGATCATTTAAAAAAAGAATGAATTTGAGTTTGAATTTGGTTTCATTTGAGATTTTTTTCTTTTACCACCAGAGTAAAAATGAATCATGAGTCTTCATAATATGGTAACAAATTATCAAAATTTCAAGAAATATATTAATTATCCCTTTCTCATACAGAAACACCTGACTTTGAACTCCACGATGACCTTAAGAAGACCATCTGCCTGCGTGCTGGTGGATCACTCCGCCTGTTTGTCAATGTCACTGGTCGTCCATCTCCTGCCATCACTTGGAGCAAGCCTGGTGTTGACCTCCAAAACAGAGGCTTTATTGATATCACCAACACTTCCACCACACTCATCATCGATAGGGTCCACCGCTATGACGCTGGCAAGTACACGCTGGTAGCTGAGAACTCGGCTGGAAAACAGGAAGTCAGCATTCTGGTGAAGGTCTATGGTAAGTCAATGAATATGCCTGAGAGTTGAACACAGTTGTATGACATATTATTAAAATGTTATGGTAACATTTAATTCCCCATTTATTCAATGTGATAACTTGTAAATTTTATATTTTAACAAAAAATATTTGAATGGTTAGATACCCCTGGACCAACTGGACCAATCAAAATCAAGGAGTTGACCAAAGAGTCTGCAACCATTTCCTGGGAAGCCCCAGTAGTAGATGGTGGTGCTCCTGTCAACAACTACATCATTGAGCGGCGTGAGGCTTCCATGAGAGCCTACAAGACCGTCACCTCCAAGTGCAGTAAGACGTATTACAAGATTGACAACCTGATGGAGGGTATGCTCTACTACTTCCGGGTCCTTCCAGAGAATATCTATGGCATTGGTGAGCCCTGTGAGACTCCTGATGTCATCCTGGTTTGTGAGGTACCTCTTCCTCCACAAAAGCTGGAGATGATTGATGTAACCAAGACTACCGTCACCCTGGGCTGGGAGAAGCCTGAGCATGATGGTGGCAGCAGACTGACAGGCTATGTTATTGAAGCCTGCAAGTTTGGCACAGACAAGTGGATGAAGGTGGCCACACTGAAGACCACAGACTTTGAGCATACGATTGAGAAGCTGAATGAGGGCGAGCAGTACCTATTCAGAATCCGAGCAATCAACAGCAGAGGAGCCAGCGAACCCAAAGAGCTTGTTACAGCAATCACTGTACAGGAACAGAGAGGTAACAGACAAAATAGTTTGCTACCTGCAGTCATAAATAAATAAATAGTGTGCTGATTTTAGGATATTCACGAAGGGAGATAAAAGAGGTGTAAAGTTAAAAAATAAAAGCCTAAAAAGGAAAAGTTAATGTTTCTTTTATTTGCTTAACTTCATGCTTTTTGCATCTTTTTCCTTTCCAGTCATGCCTGTGGTAGACTTCTCCAGTATTCCTCAGAAGGTTGTCAATGTCTTGGCTGGTAAGACTTTGGAATTGGACCTGCCCATCATTGGCAGGCCTCCTCCCGTCTGCTCCTGGTACTTTGCAGACAACAAAATGAAAGTCACAGACCGTGTCAAGATCAAGAGCACTGGCAAGTTCTCCAAACTGACTGTGGCTGACACCACTATCGATGATACTGGGGACTACACCCTGGAGGTGAAGAATGCCGTTGGTCTTCTCACCGAGGTCATCAAAGTCATTATCCTCTGTAAGAGCCATCCCTCATCTGTTCTTTTTATTTATTTATTTTAATGTGTTTTGCTGACTCTAATCAACACCAGGTTTAAATAAACTGAAGTTGATTCCATATCAGTACCAAGTATTTTAACATATTTGGAAGTCAGGTTGAATGAAATCATTAATTCTTGTAATTCCTTTTAACCAGCTAAACCTGATGAACCAATGGGACCCATCAGGTTTGATGAGATTGATGCTACCACTGTAAGCTGCAGCTGGGATCCACCAGCCAGAGATGGCGGAGCTCCCATTAGTGGCTACGCGGTGGAACAGCGTGATGCTCACAGACCTGGCTGGGTGCCTGTCTGTGACTCTGTAAGCCGACCAACCTTCAAGTTTGAGAATCTGATTGAGGGAGATGAGTATGTCTTCCGTGCAGCTGCTATTAATCGCTATGGCACTGGAGAATTCCTGCAGTCTGAGGTGGTCACCTGCAGGAGCTTGAAGGGTAAGATTTTTTGCTATTTTTAAGGTTATACATTTATCCGTTGTTTTATACAGACAGAATTATGTCAAGAGAATTAAGATAAAATGTTTATTCCCCTCCACAGATGTACCCGGACCTCCTGGCCGTCCAACCGTCTTTGATATATCCCGTGACGGCATGACCGTGGCCTGGATGCCACCAGATGAAGACGGTGGTCTTGAGGTTTCTGGATACATCATTGAGCGCAAAGAAGTCAGGTCTGACAGATGGGTGCGTGCCAACAAGAACCCCATCACCATGACCAGATACAGGTCCACAGAGCTGATTGAGGGCCTGGAGTATGAACACAGAGTCACAGCCATCAATGCCAGAGGAATAGGCAAACCAAGTCTGTTATCCAAACCAGCTGTGGCAACAGATCCAATTGGTAAGTAATCAGCTTTAAACAAAACATTGCTATATTTAGCTTTTAGATAAAAGTAAATTTATTGTTGAAGTGGAGTGGTCTCCAAAGAAAGTATAGAATATAAAATATAAACATACTTCTCTTCCCCACTCAGATCCACCTGGCTGTCCTCAAAACCCAAGGATTACAGATACCACAAAAACATCAGTGTCGCTGGCTTGGAGTCCCCCCGATGAAGAGGGAGACGCAAGGGTCGATGGTTACCTCATTGAGATGCAGAAAGTAGGCACCATGGCCTGGATCAAGTGCAACACCACACCATCTCTAATCTGCGAGTACACTTTGACCAAAATGCCACAAGGAGAGGAGTTCAAATTCCGTGTGATGGCCTGCAATGCTGGCGGCTCCGGAGAACCCGCTGAAGTGCCTGGAACTGTCACAGTGACTGAGATGCTTGGTAGGGTACCCTCTTTGCATTAAATACACCTGATGTTAGGTCATTCATATTTGTGTAAAAATAACTGGAATTAAAATGACATTTCTACTCATCATTGTTTTACAGAATCTCCTGACTATGACCTGGAGCTAAAATACAAAGACGTATATGTGGTCCGCCATGGAGGCGTGATTAGACTGTCTGTGCCCGTCAAGGGTAAACCTCAACCAACCTGCAAGTGGTCAAAGGACAGTGGGGCAGTCTCTACCAAGGCCATGATTGCCTCTACTGAGGAAGCCAGTGAGTTAGTAATCAAGGGAGCTGAGAGAAGTGACTCTGGTGTGTATGACCTCCTGCTTGAGAATAAGGTTGGTAAGAAGAAGGCCCAAATCAAGGTGAAAGTCATTGGCCGCCCAAGTGCTCCCGAGGGACCATTGGTATTTGAAGAGATCCAGGCCAATTCTGTCAAGGTGTCCTGGAAGATTCCCACAGATGATGGCGGCTCAGAGATCCTGGGTTACATCGTAGAAAGACGTGAGGCAGCCAGAAATGCCTGGTACACTGTGGACTCCAGAGTGACTGACACACAGCTGATTGTCAAGGGTCTGAAGGAGGGAACAGAGTACCACTTCAAAGTCACAGCTGAAAATTCATTTGGTATCAGTGCCTCTCTGAAGTCAGAGCAGCCACTGGTGCCCAAGACTCCTCTATGTAAGTATTTCTCTTTTACAGTCCTATGTGTCTTTAAACAGTGAGAGAATGTTTGGTAATGACGCAAAAAACTCATCTGTTTTTTTCAAACCAGGCCCCCCAGAGCCTTCAAGCACCCCACCAGAGATCATGGATGTCACCAAGAGCTCTGTGGCATTGGCTTGGTCCAGACCAAAGGATGATGGTGGATCTACCATTACTGGCTACTTTGTTGAGTACAAAGTAATGTCTGCTGAGACATGGTCCCGCCACCAGACCAAAATCACCTCAACCATGTTTACTCTGCCCGGACTCACCCCTGACGCAGACTATCAGTTCCGCATTGTTGCTGTCAATGACATTGGCGAGAGCGAGGCTGGTCCTGTGTCGGATCCTGTAACATGCAAGGATCCATTTGGTGAGCATTCATTTACTGTTAATTAAGAGCATCGTCATTTTTATTGTAATTGACATAGTTCTAATGGATATGGGATGAGACAGTCAGGTCATGATAGGTAAACTCAAGTGAAAACAACTATAATAGTTGGATGTAAGTTATACTTTCAGGGGATTTTACAGACAACACCAGATAAAAAGACAGCGGTTACTGTTCGTAACAGTAAGTCACAAAAACAACTGTCTTTTTCTTATCTTCTAGACAAGCCAAGTCAACCAGGTGAGATTGACATTGTCAATGTGACAAAGAACTTCATCAGTATCCGCTGGCAAGCTCCAGAGTGTGATGGTGGAAAGGAAGTCCTGGGCTACTGGGTGGAGTACAGGAAGTCTATTGAGAGCTCCTGGAAGAAGTGCAACAAGGAGAGACTGAAGGAAAAGGAGTTCACCATGCCTGGACTGGCGGAGGCCACAGAGTATGAGTTCAGAGTATTTGCTGAGAATGAGACAGGAATGAGTAGACCTCGCAGGACTGCCACATGCATCAAGACCAAATTAAGTGGTAAGTATACAGAAATCAAATTTGTGACAATTATATGCAAGCATTTTCTATTTTTTCCCAGGATGACTTAACTATGAGACAACAGTCAAGTGTTTCCTATACATAAATTCTTGTTCTGTACACACAGTTGAAACTAAACCAGGCCTGAGAAAGGAGATGGATGAAGTAACTACCAAGCTTGGCCAACCTGGTGTCATGAAGTGCCAAATTATTGGCAGACCCATCCCTGAGATTAAGTGGTATCATGCCGGCAAGGAGATTATTGAGTCCCGCAAGTACGAGATGAGCTCTGATGGCCGCAATCACTCATTGTCAATCATGACTGATCAGCAAGAGGATGAGGGCGAGTACACCTGCAAGGGCATCAATGACGCCGGAGAAGCTGAAACCACAGGTGTTCTTGTGTTGGAGGCTGCTCCATCTTTCCACCCTGATTATCCACTGAAGGGAACCTATTACGCCGGCCTTGGCTCCACTTTGCGCATCCATGTTGTCTATATTGGCCGCCCTGAGCCAAAGATCATGTGGCTGCATGGAGCAAAAACTCTGGAGAACACAGACGACATCACCATTGAGACCACTGAGCACTACACACACCTGGTTGTGAAGAATGTGCAGCGCAGAATTAATGGTGGCAAATACAGGATTAGACTGCACAACCACTTTGGCAGGGCTGAGACCGCCTTTAATGTTGAGATTTATGGTAGGTTCATGTACACTTCAGTACACTGCAGTGATTGCAACACAGCACACATTTGTAAAGTTTACATTATTGGAATATCATTCAATTCAATTCAATTTCTTTCTTCTTTCAGACAAACCTGAGATGCCTCAGGGCCCCATTGTGCTGGATGCCCTCCTGAAGAATTCCGTCATCATTAGCTGGAAAGCTCCAAAGGACGATGGTGGCAGCATGATCACCAACTATATTGTTGAGAAACGTGAGGACAAGGAGGGCACTGAGTGGGAACTGGTGTCATCATCCATCAATGGCATATCTTGCCGTGTACCCAACCTCATCGACAGTGCAGGATACTTCTTCCGTGTGTACGCCCAGAATCGTTATGGCAATAGTGAACCACTGGAACTTACTTCCCCTATCCTTATCAAGAGCCAACTGGGTAAGCTGAATCCAATATCCAACACATTTCCAAATCCATCATAAGTTCATGTCTTTAAGATAGGCCTAAAGATAGAAAATATCAAAAATATTTACATGGAAAGATATGCTCATGTACATTGCAAAAGTTCTTACAATGGTATCTGATAAATATAAATTTGTGTCCACAGAGAAACCATCACCACCTCTGTCACCAGTTGTTTCTGGAATCACCAAGGACTCCTGTGTAGTTTCCTGGAAGCCTCCACTTAGCGATGGAGGCTCAAAGATTAAGAGCTATTGCCTTGAGAAGAAGTTCAAGAAGGACAAGAAGGAATGGAGCGACTGGACTCCAGTGACCACAGATGAGATCAAACAGACTGTGTTCTCTGTCAAGCGTCTGGCTGAGGGCGTTGAATGCATCTTCCGTGTGAAGTGTGAGAACCTCGGTGGACAGAGCGATTACAGTGAGGAGACTGCTCCCATCATTCCAGCCACTGCTGTCGAGGTCCGGGCTCCTGCCTTCAAGGAAGAGCTGAGGAACATGAGCGTCAAGTACAAGAGCAATGCCACCCTTGTCTGCAAGATCATTGGGCAACCCAAGCCTGTGATTAAGTGGTTCAGACGAGGAAAGGAGATACATTCTGATGGAAAGAAAATCAAAATACAGGAGTTCAAGGGAGGTTACCACCAGTTGGTCATCACTGAGGCTGATGAAGAAGACTCCACTGTGTACCAGATCAGGGCTACCAACCAGGGAGGCTCCATCTGCGCTACAATCTCTTTGGATGTTGAGGGTAAGCCCTAAGAGACCCACTTTTTACAATCTGGCAACTCTGACACTGACTTATAAAGAAATATTCATAGTAAAGATATGAAAACATGACATCTCACTTTCTCTCATTTTTAGTTCCTGCCAAGATCCACCTTCCAAAGAACCTGAAGGACAAGGAAGCAATCCCTGCCTTGCGTGGAGAAGTGGTCAATATTAAGATTCCATTTGGTGGCAAACCAGATCCTGTCATCACATGGCAGAAGGGACAAGATCTCATCGACAGCAATGGTCATTACCAGGTCATTGTCACTAGATCATTCACCTCTTTGGTGTTCCCCAACGGAGTAGAGAAGAAGGATGCAGGTTTCTACATTGTCTGTGCCAAGAACAGATTTGGCATTGACCAGCAGACCGTTGAGTTGGATGTTGCTGACGTTCCTGATCCTCCACGTGGCATCAAAGCCAGTGATGTCTCCAGAGACTCAGTCACACTGAACTGGGTGGCACCAGCAAATGATGGAGGCAGTAGGGTCATCAGCTACATCATTGAGAAGTGCCCAACCACCGCAGAGAGGTGGGAGCGTGTTGCCCAGTCCCGTGACACCCGCTACACCGTTATCAATCTGTTTGGAGGTACAAGCTATCAGTTCAGAGTTATTGCTGAGAACAAGTTTGGACAGAGTGCTCCATCTGAGACAAGTGGGCCTGTCATGACCAAAGAGGACAAATCAAGAGTTTTGCTCTATGACAGGGAGGTTGACGATACTGGACGTGTCCCCAAGGGCAAGGTTCACTCTGATGCCAAAAATATGCACAACAAATATGACATTGCAGAGGAACTGGGTAGAGGCCAGTTTGGCATTGTCCACCGCTGTGTAGACAAAAGCTCTGAGAAGACTTATATGGCTAAATTTGTTAAGGTGAGAGGTGCTGATCAAGCAATCGTCAAGAAGGAAATTGCAACACTGAATCTAGCCAAACATACCAACTACCTCCTCCTCCATGAGTCTTTCGACAGTCCTGAGGAGCTGGTGTTGATTTATGACTTTATCTCTGGTGTTGACATCTTTGAACGCCTCAACACAGCTGAGTTTGAGCTTAATGAGCGTGAGATTGTCAACTACATCAGACAGATCTGCTCAGCTATTGAGTTTCTGCATGCTGAGAGCTATGGACACTTTGATATCAGACCTGAAAACATTGTGTACACAACTAGAACCAGCTCTAATGTGAAGATTATTGAGCTGGGCCAGTCTAGGCACCTTACTCCTGGAGACATAATCAAGATCCAGTATACCACTGCAGAGTACGCTGCCCCTGAGATCCACCAGTGTGACATGGTTAGCTCTGTCACTGACATGTGGTCAGTTGGTGTCCTTGCCTATGTGCTCCTCAGTGGACTGAATCCCTTCACAGCTGAGACCAACCAACAGATGATTGACAGCATCTCCAATGCAGCCTACAGCTATGATGATGAGTCCTTCAAGCAGGTCAGTGTTGAGGCATTAGACTTCACAGACCGACTCATGACAAAGGAACGTAAGCATCGTATGAGTGCTGCTGAGGCTCTGGCCCATCCTTGGCTGACCAAGCCTGCAGAGGAAATCAGTACCAGAGCCATCCAAACTGGTCGGCATAAGAGATACTACCAGACAATGGTGAGGAAAGAGTGGAACACTGTTGTTTCTGCAGCTCGTGTGGCCAGCGGCGGCTCCATCAGATCCCAGCGTGGTGTCTTCGTCGCCAAGGTGAAGATTGCACCATTTGAACACGGTCCAATTGGAGGCCAGATTGGGCATGCAGTGGCAAACGAGGGAGACAACGTGAAATTCATCTGCAACATTGACAATTATGATGGAACTACAGAAGTGACATGGTACTGTGGCGTCAGGCAGCTCGAAGCTGGAGATAAGTATGAAATTGAGTATGAGGATGGCCTGGCTGTAATCACAATCAACAAGGTCACGAGAGCAGATGATGGCACTTACAGATGCAAGATTGTGAATGAGTATGGTGAGGACAGTGCCTATGCAGAGCTGTTCATCAACAGTGTCAGATCTTACCGCGACTTCTTCACCACCCGCGTGGTCAAGAAGACAAAGCGCAGAGTTGATACTGCCAGAATGCTTCAAAAGCCACCAGAGTTCACCCTTCCTTTGGTAAATAGTACAGCCTACATTGGTGAGGATGTGCGCTTTGGCGTTACCATCACTGTTCACCCTGAGCCTCGTGTCGTCTGGCACAAATCTGGACAAAAGCTCATCCCTGGATTCGATGACAAAAAATACACCTTCATCAGCGACAAGGGCCTGTACCAACTGATTATCCACAAAGTTGAGGATGAGGATGATGCAGAGTACAGTGTTGTGGCCCGGAACAGGTATGGTGATGACAGCTGCAAGGCTCGTCTTACTGTTGTTCCTCGGCCAAAACCAGCAGACCTAACCCTGAGGCCCATGTTCAAACGCCTGCTTGCTAATGTTGAGTGCAAGGAGGGCCAAAATGTGCGCTTTGAGATCAGGGTATCTGGCCATCCAGCACTTAAGTGGGAGAAAGATGGCACACCTTTAGCCTTTGGACCATCAATTGAGGTTGTTCATGAGGGTCTGGATTACTTTATCCTTCATGTGAGAGACACTCTCCCTGAGGACTCTGGTGTGTACAGAGTTACTGCTACCAACTCTGCTGGGTCTGCCAGTTGCCAGGCCACACTCAAAGTGGAACGTGTCACTCATGTAAAGAAAGAATATGAGTTGAGTGCAAAGGAAAAGTTAGAGCGGGCAGAAAAGGAGGCCTTAGAGAAAAAGGTTAGGCTGTCTCAGATTCTGTCTGACACTGTATGCATACCTCTACCACCTGCAGCAGTTCAAGCTGTCAGGGAGGCAGCAACAATGTTCAAGCCTGCTGTGACCACTAAGAAGGGTGAGAAGACTGAGGCAGAGATACAGAAAGAAAAAGAGGAGAGAAAGAAACGGGCCGATGAGAAGAGGCTGCGTATGCCCTATGAAGTCCCCACTCCTCGTGTCATTAACCCGGCTGTTCTTGAGGAGGATGTGGAAATAAAACACTTCCAGCCTCTGTCTGACATGAAATGGTACAAGAAGCTGCGAGATCAATATGAGTTCCCCGAGCCAATGGACAAAATCAAGCAGAAGAGGATGAAGCGTATTCGCCTCTCCAGGTGGGAGCAGTTCTATGAGGTGCCTATCAGGATCAAGGACCAGTATAAGCCAAAGTGGCGTATCTCATCAATGACTCAGGATGACTTGGAGACTGTGAGGCCTGCAAGGCACCGCACTCCTTCCCCTGAGTTGGATGCCTACCACAGGATCAGGAGAAGGTCCCTGGGTGACCTGTCAGATGAGGAGCTGCTGCTGCCTGTGAAGGAGTACTTGTCCATGAAGAAAACTGAAGAGGAGAGGCTTCGCCTGGAGGATGAGCTAGAGCTTGGCTACTCTGCTTCTCCCCCCAGCCTTAGCCCAGTTCGCTTTGAGCTGTCTGCCCTGCGTCCCTCATCTCCTAGAAGAGTGTACAGTGAAGACGAAGAGGGAGAAGAAATGTGCAGATATGACTCATACCGTATTCCATCTAAATATGAAGCTGGCCCGAGTTTTGTTGACCTCCGCCAGCGTCACGACAAAGCCACACACAGGCCTCAAAGACAGAAGCAGAAAGTGTATGAAGAGAGAGAAGATCAGGAGCTGCTGCGTCCACACACAACTGCACAGAGAATCTCCTCATACAAGAGTGAACTCAAACGCATTGAGTTTGAGGAGAAGACTCGAAGCTTCAAAAAGGAATCAACTGTCACTGTTCAGGCAGTGTCTGAGGCCGTTGAATCTGAGCACCTGACAGCTTTTACCACAGAATATATTCCCAAACCAATCAAAAAAGTCCAAATGTCTGAAACTGTGAGGAGGAGATCTCCTACTCCAGAGAAGGCCAAGACAGACGTGACCCTTTCTAGAGTGGACTTTGCCTCTAGGTATGAGGAGAGGAAGCAAGCTCTAAGATCAGAGAGGAAATCAATGGAAAGAAAGTTTGAGGTGGTGACCCAAGCTCCCTTCAGCCTCGACCACAGCCCCCGTATCACCATCAGGATGCGATCTCACCGCGTACCCTATGGCTCCAACACAAAGTTTACCCTGAATGTCCAGGCCAAACCAGACCCAGAGGTCAAGTGGTACCACAATGGAAAAGAGATTTCCCAGACCAGCAAATATCATATGACCAACATTAGTGGAGTTCTCACTCTCCAAATCAACAACTGTGTGACTGAAGATGCCGGCACTTACCGTGTGGTCTGCAAGAACTCCATAGGAGAGACTTCTGACTATGCAACATTGGATGTAGCAGGAGCAGAATATGCTGCCTTCTCGTCACTCCGTAAAGATGAAGAGCCCCCATCCTCTCATCTGCCAGAAATGACCAAAACAGATGTGTATCACGTCTCCTCAAAAACTACAGTGAAGGAAAGTGTAACTGAAACTGTGAAAGAGACCACTACTGTTGTTGAGAAGCGAAAGGAGAAGCCTGGTGTTCCTGCCAAGATCCTGACCAAACCTCAGTCCCTGACTGTAGAGGAGGGAAGCCTCGCCAGGTTTGAGTGTGATGTGGATGGTGAACCAGCACCTTCAATCTCCTGGCTGCATGAAGGAACCGTTATTGGTTCTTCTGTTCGTCACCACATCACCTCTACTCAGTACAGCTCCTCCTTTGAGATTTCTTCTGTGGAGATGTCAGATGAAGGCAGCTACACTCTGCTAGTGGAAAATTCTGGGGGCAAACAAGAGGCTCATTTCACTCTGACCATCCGTAAGTCAGAGTCCAAGGAGAAAGTAGTTGCACCTCCCAGAATCACCTCCCCAGAGGCCAAGTCTCCTCTTGCCAGATCCCCCGAACCAGTTAAGTCTCCTCAGAGAGTAAAATCCCCTGAGCCAATCAAGTCACCTCAGAGAGTCAAGTCTCCATTCTCACCAAAGTCCCCAACACCAAAGTCTCCCACTCCTAAATCCCCAACTCCTTCCGAGAAGGAACCTACTTCTCCAGTAAAGACACCAAAGAGAGTGACGTCACCAACTCTTGAAAAGAAGCCATCTTTTACTGTTGGACTGAGCGATGTCACTGCAGCCACTGACTCTATCGTCAAGCTCTCAGTGAAGGTGACAGGAGAGCCCAAACCTGAGATCTCATGGGTGAAGGATGGAAAGGTAAAAATGTTCTAATACTTTTTCTAATGTTCATTAGATTGATTGATAAACTTAAAGGGAATGGATATAGTGAAACTTTTGCATTGGTTATTAACTGAAACGTATATTCCCGATTGACAGGTTCTGTCTCAGGGTGGGAAGTATGAAATCTTTGAGGAGTATGGTGCAGCTTATCTTGAGATCTATGACTTGGAGGTCTCTGACAGTGGGCTATACAAGTGCACTGCCACCAGTGGTGCTGGAGCAGTGTCAACAACTTGCACAGTCACTGTCCGGTGCCAGCTTGATTCCGTGGTCACAACTCAACGCTCAGAAGCACCCCACTTCCTGGTGCAGCCCAAGTCCCAGATTGTGGATGAAGGACAAACTGTCAAATTCACATGTGAAGTTGCAGGACAGCCTTCCCCTGAAGTGGAGTGGTTGAAAGACAACATAACAGTGAGTAGTTCTCTCCAGGAAGTTGTTCGTTGTACGATCTTTCAAACTATTTTTAGGGTAAATTAAACAACAACCTGTGTAGCAGACTCAACAAAACTCTCTTTTTATTTGCAGATATCTCTCACTTCAAACATGAGACTGAGCCACTCTAAGACTGTGTACACTTTGGAGATTTGTGAAGCCACAGTTGCAGACAGTGGGAAATACACGATAAAAGCCAAGAATCAGTTTGGACAGTGCTCTGCAACGTCTTCCCTCAATGTCATCAGTAAGTTTCAACTGCATTTTGACAAAACACGATTAAAGACACTGTATCAGTGTTTTTAATTTGCCTGGATACTAAATCTGTGATGAAAATTATTGCACCAAAGACAAATTTTAAATTCAAACCCTTCAATGGAAGCAAAGGCACCTGAGCGCCCCAGCTTACACTTAGTGTTTGCACACTCTGTACTGTTCTTGTGCACATTATGATATGAGACGTGCTTGTCATTTGCATTCTCACAGCTCTTGTTGAAGAACCAACAAAAATGATTATTGTGGAGCAAAGAGCTTCTGACGCTGCTGCCAGCATGCAGAAAACTTTATCTGGTTCATCAGTTCGTATGGAGGCATCCTCCATGCAGGCCAGCAGTTTCAGCAGCAGCTCCTTCTCTTCTGCTGCTGCTGCTGCCGCTGCAGAGTATTCGTTTGAGAGCATGTCTGCGACTAGCATGTCTGCCATGATGGCTGAGTCAAAGGTTTCTATGAGCTCCAGCAGCCAAATGATGGAAATGTCCACTCACTCGCATGCTGAGGCCTCCTCCTCCTCACTAAGGGCCCTTTCCACCGGGGTTAAAAGAGGTGAGACGCATTTTAAAAGTTGCCTGAATCTGTCTGTAACTTTGATACAGAACAAGATTTTAGCCTTAAATGATCTGAGCATCTTTGTGAGTAAAGATGGCTGTGGATGTGATGTGAGATGAAATCCTGTTTGTGAGGACTCTTGTTGAATTTATCTGCTGACATTTGAGACTTTTGCAGTGATGATAACGTTCCAGTCACAAAAAATAAGCATATGTTTTCATTAAAATTAACAGGTTAAATGTAGAATCAATTAAATACTCCTACTATTCATGAATCAGCTGACTGTATAAAGTCAATATTTGGCTTATTTCTAAAAAGGCTGGGACCTGTGGGGCCTGAAAAAAGTATTTGAAACGGAGGAGTTTAACTTTATTAACACTGTAACGTATACTTTTTTTTATACAGCGCAAAAAAAAGCAAATTTAGTTAAAATTGCAAATGAAGTGCACATTAACAGGCATTTCTGCTAAAAAAAATTATAGGAAAATAAATTGAGCACTCTCATCTTTTTGCAAAAATCAGTACGCTACCAATTTTTTTTTATTATTCATCATTTAACATCTTCATAATTAAGGGGAAAATATTTTAGCTCATTATTTGGAAAAGTGAGGAAATTGGCCCAAAAGATAGCAAGGGGGTAGTTGCAATGTGTTGGAAAATGTTGTTTTAGTCTCTATTCACTATATATTACAATTTCAACTACATAGTTTTAAATATACCAAACCCTCTGCCATTTTCCTTTTATATTAAATTAAATCATGGCTTATTTCAGTGACTAGGATGTAATCATTCATCATAATCATGCATTACTTAACCAGTTAAAATGTTTCGTGACGGTCCTTGCTCTCCTTTCACAGGCACTCCTCCAAAGATTGAAGCTCTCCCGCTGAACGTTAGCGCTGAGCCAGGAAAGTCCCTGACTGTTGCAGGGGCCTTCTCTGGAGACCCGGCTCCCTCTGTGCAGTGGGTCCGCTCGGGTCGGACCCTCCCCAACGGGAATGAGCGGTGCCATGTGGAGAACACTACTGACCTGTCCACCCTGGTGATCTCTGCAGTGAAGGAAAGCGACGCCGGAGCATACACCCTGCGGCTGACCAACGACCTCGGCTCCGACTCTGCAACTGTCAACGTTCACATTCGGTCCATGTAAAAAAAAAAAAAAAAAATTAATTTATATCCCCTTTTCCCTCTTCCAGAACCTTTTTATTTAGTGAAATAGCAACAATAATCTTAAGTGATAAAGATCTGGATTTCTGTTCTTGTAAATATGAACTATTTTTGTACCAAACTTGACATTAATTTATGCCAAACTAGACTAAAGTCTAAAGTTGTTATAAAATGTGCCATATTGGACAATTATGACTTAGGATTTTTGAACCACTTTTCTGTGACATGTACATAATGTATATAGCCGAATTTAACGGTTATGGGAAATGTATGCATTGTTATTTATGACAATAATTAATTAACTGAAACAAAAGAACAAATGTTTCAACAGGAGAAAGTTTCCCCAGGAACGAATACCCTGTCAAAGCAAGAAACTAAACTCTGTGCCTCAACGATAAGTTGAAGTCTAAGATTGCCTCAACAGGTAGAGAGGCTCCCTGTTGACGTTCTGAAACATAAAGACTAATTATTATTTTGGACACGCGGAGTCTGCGTGCGATATAACAGTTTCCTATGAGTTGTACCGTGAGCGTAAGGCCCTGAGTGCTGTGTGCATTACCCTCATGTACGCAGCATGAACTGGCCTTGTGCTCAGACTGACTGTGTCATACCACCACGATTTGATGACCGGCTGAGAGTGCGAGCGGCCTGCACTCTCAGTGTTTAGATCATTTTATTTAAAGAGCGCTGTTTCTGCACAGGACGGCCGCACCGGCTTCTTAAAAATGTACCACCTCCTGGCCAAAAAGAAGAAGAGAAAAGCCGGCGGCAGCTCTTCTGTGCAGGAGCAGCGCCGTCTCTCGGAGGATAGCTAGCTAACGTGTTTGTGTGTTGGAGTGTTTGTAGCTTTTAGTCATTTCACTGTGTCAGTAGTCAGGGCCTCTTTACTCGCCACAGGCTCGCCACCGCCTGTGAGAACAGAGAGAAGTCGAGTATGTCCCTGCACTTTGATTTAATTGATCTGTTGATGTAGAACTATATCTCATCCTCCTTGAGTTTTATGCATTTCTGATTTAATAAAGCATGATTTCAGCACTACACGCCGTCTCCTCTCCTCTTTATTCCATTGTCATTTCCAGTATTTCCATTTTGTTCTGAACAGTGGTGAAAAGACTGTCCATTTACTCAAATACTGTACTCACATTCAGCTGTAAGGGTTTTTGAATTGATCATACTTTAATGTTAAATCTAAAGTGATTTTATTAAATTCACATCACTGCTTTATTTTTATTACATGAATAAAAGTTTAGTTTACCCAACTTCACTCTGATTAAAATAGTTGATGATAAATGCATATACTTGTCAATAAATTACACTGATGCATTATGCAAGTCCTGAAAAATGACCCCAGTGGAAATACAGAATTTAGAATTTAATTTAATATTGCTGTGAAACTGTTTAAAATAAAATACATTACACTAGAACGTTAGTAGTTTCAAGAATGAATTACTAAACTAATAAAAACTTTAGACATAAAAAATAATATGAGAAACAAACATGAAATAGTATTTGATCTGATTCTTGATGATTTTGGCTGATGCTCCCTCATCTTAGATATTGTTTAATATTGTCTGTGGAATGCAAAAAATATTCAGTTCTTACAGTCTATAGTCCATTATCAAAAGTATTTCCCATAAAAAGTTTTTGAGAAAATTTAAACAGTTCATAATTACTTGAATGTTCTTTAAGGGGAAAAAAATGTATGTGTTAAATGCTGCTTTAATATTTAACTCTACTTTTTAAATCGTTTTTAATGTGTGAGTGAAAGTCTCACCTGTCGCTGAGTCCGTTAAATATTAAAATAAAATTAATGTCACAGACTGTACCCTGAGTACGGTGTCCTGAGAGGGACAACCCTGCAGTAAAAAGCGAAGTGTCTGCAGTCAACCAGGGGAGGAGGAGGAGGATGATGAGGAGGAGGATCACATGAAGACGAGGTTCAGTAGACTCGTTTTCATTTTCTCTCTCGGATGTAACTTTCAGCCCGCTCAGTCTCTCTCAATCTATCGGGTAGCACCAGGAGCGAGCGGAGGCTAACAGCAGCTCGGCTAACTGACAGTTTTAACCAGAGACGCTGTTAGCTCCTGTTAGCTCAGTGCTAACATGTTAGCCAACATGGCGGAACATTTAACTATACGGACACATTTTAAACGTTTAGTATGAAGTTGTAAAGTCATTTATCGGCTTAAGTGGCTTCAATTCAGGTCCGAGTTTATTGAACATGAATTAATTCTGATCCACTGAAAAAAATACCTGACAGTTAATTACACATATATGAAGAAACGAATTACTTTTCTTGATGTAATATAGTTTTAAACATTGCACACTAATTTATTGCTGTAAGACATGCCGAATTAAAGATACGATCATTGTCATTCATTATCTATTTTAGAGTTACATTAATTAGGTTTTTAAGTTGGCGAGTGGTGAGAAAATAGATAAAATGTCTAATATTGTGAATGAAGTTTGGTGCGATATCCCTATGAACACCACAAGCTATATTGTTGTCAGAAACTTATAGTGGATCCTCTCGCTATTAATTTATATTTAACAAGTTCAAACATTTGACAGTAAGAAATAAAAATTTCAAACTGACAGAATTTGAATTTTAAGGATAAGAAACCAGACAACATACACAAACACCATATAGAAGTGTGACACAAGGTGAAACTTAATGTGATAGTTAGATTAATTAGTAATGAAACAGTCAAAAGTACCAAAATTAAAAATGATCTGTAAATAAAAATCCTGATTTTTTTTTTTTTTTTTTCTTAAATAAAGTGGGTGATGATGTCACCTGACTGTGGACAGTTACCATGGAGACAGAAGATCCTGAACTTGAACAGGTGATATGACAGCACCGGCACTCACAGGCTTATAGTTTCTCTTTACTTCCAGTCTTTGTGCTAAGCTAGTCTAAACATACAAACTGTCTCATTTAGTTTTAAAGTATGTGGAATCTCTTGTCAAGTAATTTTTGGTTAATTTTTGAAAAAACACATCTGAAGAAATAATAGTTGACAGATTTTTAGAAAATTATGACATGCAAACTGTCTAATAAAACCAGCAAAAGTTGACACTTGGTAATTTAACAGTTTGGTGTTTAGGTAAATTTGGTGAGTCTTAATCTAATGGGCCAATTATCGCACCAAAACACAAACCATCAGCTGTTTTTCTCAGCAGTCTGCAGCTCCTGGAACAGACCTGCTGCTTGGCTCCGCCCCCTCTTTCCTCTCACCTGAGGCAGGTGCTGCACTCAGCCCTGCCCCTCCAGATGACTGGCCCCTTCTATCACCTGCAGCCACTGTGACCACGGAAACAAACACTCCTCCTCCTCCTGCAGCTGGCCCGGACCCCTCAAAGCCGGCTGCTGACACCTTGGTGACATCACAGCTGCTGGCCCCGCCCACCACAGCGTGTCATGGTCAGCTAATCATCGTGGAGCAGCGAGGCCAGGCGCTGCTTGCTGAGCACATGGTGAGACCGCCTTTGATGTTTAATCTTCAGGTTGCTCACTATTTGCTTTCATTAAAGTGTTCTGTGTGTGTCAGGTGATCATGACCGGCCAATCAGAAGGCAGGGAGGTTTTTGTAATTCCGTCCAATCAGCTGGCAGGATCCCAGCTGGCTGTGATCTCCAGCAGTATAGCAGGTACCAGGTGGACTCTGATTGGAGGAGGTGGGCGGTGATGTCATTAGACTGCTGTTTAAAGTATATTCTTTTGTTTGTTTTTATCTGTGTTTGTGTTATAGATCCAGACTCCAGCAACAGAGAACAGACAGATGCTGGCAGGTTGGTTTAATTGAATATTCCTTTATAGTGTGTGTATGTATGTCTGTGTGTGTATGACTGAGTGTGTTTGTGTGTTTCAGTGGTGTGGAGGTTTCTGCCTGTGTGAAGCCGGCGCTCTCAGGCCCCCCCAGCTGGGCGCTCAGACTCCGAAACTTTCAGGTCAGTTTGAATGCAGTTAAAATGTAAAAAAAAAGTCAAAAATGTACTGTTATATAAATGTTTATCCTTTTGTTTATGAAATAAAAAATTAATGAAATACAAAATAATCAAATCAAAACAAATGCTTTATTTATATGTGGATTGTTTTAGAATTAATTTATTTCAACCTGCACAATATATAATTTATTCCTTTTCGTAAATAAATGCGTATTAATTTTAACAGGTATTTACATTACGTTCCATCGGCCGTAATAAAAAGAAACATCATCAGATTAAAGGCAGGGTGCAAAGGGTTATTTTCCTTTGCATAAATAAATGAATACCCTTCAATAAAAATAAAAATGAAAACATGGAGAAGAATAAGTGTGCAGTTCAATACTTAACAAATTCCTGAGGATGCTAGTCGTATTTCATCCAGCCACATATTTATATTTATATCTTTATGACTACATGGTGTGTTTTATGTGTGGCTGTGGCTGTGTCGCGTCAGCAGAAGTTGGGAGACTCGTACCGCGGGTTCTGCTGCTCGGAGGCGGAGCTCGAGTCCATCCTGCTGCTCCACAAGCAGCAGACCGGCTCCGTGTTCGGGACTCGCCAGTCTCCGTCTGTGGACAAACCTGCAACCAGACTGATGTGGAAGTCCCAGTACGTCCCATACGACGGCATCCCCTTCGTCAACACAGGCACGGCCACGCCCCACCGTCTTCACTGCTCATATTCAAAATCACTGGCATTATCCTTCTATACATACAAATATTTCTGAGCATTGTTGAACATATGGATGCCACCTGTGATCAGATGTGTGTGTGTGTGTGTGTGTGTGTGTGTGTGTGTGTGTGTGTGTGTGTGTGTGTGTGTGAGCAGGCAGCAGAGCGA
>JAOWBC010000002.1:24201367-24211489 GCA_028566105.1 Hypoplectrus providencianus | reverse complement strand
GGAGGAGAAGAGAACTGCTTTGATTAGTTGACTAATTTTGCGTGTGTGTGTGTGTGTGTGTGTGTGTGTGTGTGTGTCCTGTCTCAACATGCCTCTGACAATAACACACACCATCAAAGAAACGCCACCATCACTTACTGAGAGTGTGTGTGCTCAGACGGGCCATTAGTGCTGCTAAAAGTGTGTGTGCGTGTGTGTTTACACAGGTACTGTTATTACCTGATGTGTGTGTGTGTGTGTACGTGTGTGTGTGTGTGTGTACGTGTGTGTGTGAGTTTGAAACACATTAGCGGTGTGTTACAGTCGAGGGCGTGGCCTCAGTGTCTCATGTACGGTTTGTAAATAAAGACGAAACAGGCGGATTTTCCTGCAGAGAGTTTATTTTAAAGATGCAGGAATTCTGGGAAACATTTGGTTTTTGAGTTTCGGCTCCAACTCATTTTTATTTACTTCACAATGAAAACACTTAACCAAAAATCTCACAAAAATAGAAAGAAATTTCATATTGGTTTTTCTCAATTCTTGCAAATATCTGCAGGAAAAACCTTTAAATGTGAGAACTTCTGCGTCAAACGTTCAATACTTGATTTTCTTGCTTTTAATAAGAGCTTTTAAATTCAGGCCCACTATAAAGGGAAATGGCTTTTAAAGCCCTTTCAGAACAAATTTGGATAATTTATAAACAAATCGCATGTTTCCAGCCTGCAGAGCCTCTGAGGCCGGATGAAACAGAAGAAAGATGAGAAGCGACAGAAGAGAGAGATAAAGAGAAGCAGCAGTGACTGATGTCTGCCTCTCCTCGCTCCCTCAGGTGTGTTCATGATCAGAACAGAGGAATTCCCCAGGTGAGCTGGAGCCCCGCCCCCTCACACACACACACACACACACACACACACACACACAGAGCTCACCTGTGCTGCTCTGATGGATTCTGTTTTTAATGGCTGTGGTACATTTAGTGTTTAAAGGTTCTTCAGTCTGGTTTTTTACATTAAGATTTAATTTTTTAGTCAAAATCTGATGTTCCTTAATAAATAAAGCCCCTTAAAGTGTAAACAGATCTATTCAATATATCATTAATTCATTCATTAACCATTAAATGTAGCAAAACACTTTGAAAGTTTAACTATACAATATTTTCTTTCCAGTAAAGTTGGAGCAGTTCTAAGATCCAGGTAACTTCACGAATGGAAATAGAAACTTGATAATTTAATTGAACTTTTTTGGCTTCATGCTCCATTTAGCATCTTTCATAGGAATGAACAGGGTGCCGTCTCCAACACTGTATCCATATACCTTTGTATATCCATGTGGAATATTTATTCAGAGGCAAAGACATGAACCTCAGTGGACCTCACTGCAAAACCAGAAACTCACATGTCCTCAAAGGTAAAAATACAGTTTTTGTCAATGGAGTCTGGTGGCTTTAAAGATAACATGAAAGCGGCTTTACTCACCTGTCAGAAAGAGCTGTGTTACAGCAAAATAAAATGGTAGAAATATTGTAAAAATAGTCATTTATTAAATAGTATTTAGAATATTGTCCTTGCTGTCAGACAGATCTGTCTGATGGAGAACTGAAGCAGTTTTAAAATCTGTCCTCAAAGTCACCAGACTCTATTGACAAAAACAGAAATTCTACTTTCCAGAGCACTCGGTTTGTTTGTTTATGTCATTCTTCTACTTTTTTTTAATTAAAGTTCAGACTTGAGCCCAGAACTAAACCCTGTAGTACTGGATCTTTAAGCAGAGGACCTTTAATTCATAATAAAGTGTTGAGTAACAGAGGAGACCCCGCTCAGTTCTCGGTTAATTCTCGTGGCGGTGGGTTCATTCGTGTCTCTGCCTGCTGGACTGGATCCAGGTTCAGGTTTAAACTGGATTATTTGAGCTTTAGCGTCTCTCTGCTGGATGCGCTCACATCAGAGCTGATCCATCTTTTCATGTCTGAGCAAACAGCAGCAGTGCTGACGGGAACTAATGAGGCCTGACTGACTTCACGGACAGTCTACAGGGTTTATATTTACATCTTATCCTACAGAAGGACTCCAGTAATATTCGTATCATTTTATAATCAGTGTTTTACGACTCTTATGAAGCAGATTTAATGATTGAAGAGTGTGGCAATGATTATTTTCCTGAAAGAAACTGAAATGATAATAGAATCAAACCGAACATTGTTTGATTGATTTCTGTTCATTCAGTTTTTGGAGGCTTCAGACTTCGTTTACACACAAAAAGACTGTAGAGTGTGAGTTTCAGATGACTAAAATCCCTTTAGAGATGTTTTTATTCGCATTTTTGTATAAAAATTACATAGTTTACTCCATTGTTGCTAACAGCCGGGTCCACATGTTTGTGATATTTTAGATTTTTTTCAGACTTCAAAGTAAAAAATGTTTTAGAATAATATAAAAAAAAAATTAAAAAAAACCACAACGCAGAGCCGCCAAACCACCAGGTGGCAGTATAACCTCGCTGTGACTCCTTCCTGCAGCGGTGGAGTCGCCCCCTGCTGGACGTGAGAGAGAACGCAGGTTAGAAAACATTTCTGTCTCACTGCTCAGACTGGAGGTTTAGCTTCAGCGTCTTGAGGACATCTACAAGAATTAGATTATTATTATTGTGTTATGTTATGTTGTTTATTTTGTTTTAGTCGTTTTTTTCAAGTTCATTCTAATTTCTCTGATCTTTTAATTCAGTTTTATTTTTATTGTCATTTCGTTTTTCTTTTTTTGTAACTTTGTTTGAAAGGTAACTCACCTAAACATTTATTGTTGCTGTTTTCATGATATTTTTGATATTTATTGGGATTATAAAGTTTCATCTCTCTCTCTCTCTCTCTCTCTCTCTCTCTCTGCAGCTCCTCCCAGTCTTTTATATTTAAATGTGGGGCGAGCGAGGCCGTCTCACCTGCAGGTAAACTGTCTCTCTCACCTGAACCTGAACATCACATCCAGTCAGACAGTCAGAGTCACACACCTGAAGGATTTCAACTCCCTGGAGATTTTCTTCTAAAAAGACAGAGAAAGATTATTAACAGTTTGAGGGACTGCAGGTGGACGTCTGAGTCTCCATCAGCCCTGAGAAAAAAGGACAAACTTTATCTGATCTTCTCCAAAATGGTTTAAAAAGGAAGAAAAAGTTCAAGTTTTACAGCAGAAGCTGAAAGCAGCTGGACCTTTATCTGTTTTAAAGAACAGGACAGTCGAGACAGCTTCTCCGAGATGATTTGATTTTGTTAATGAAGACCGGAAAGTAAAAAATTATTTTAACATAGTTTAAGAAACTGAAGACAAACAGGAGGAAACGTCTCAGTGGGATTTTATTTTTGACCTGGCGAGGACAGAAAACCTGACTCCTCAGAGGTCTTTGGGTTTTTATTTTATAAAAAAGATTTTTTAGCTAGAAGAACATTTTTATCCTCCAGAAGACTTTGAGGAGTTTCAGTAAATGAAGAAGAGAGACGATGTCGTACTGATGTAACCGAGCAGGATGGATTAACCTCTGACCTCTGAACCAGGTTTGATTTTTCAGTTTTTACACAAATTATCTGAGTACAGCAGCTTGTGATGCAGTTTAAAGTGGGACCAGGACCCCAGACTGTGTGTTTGTGTGTTTGGGTGACTTGTTTTCCTCCTTTACTACATTATAAATACACAAAATGCCCTAATAAACACGATTAGGAAATAAAAACAATCAATATTTAGATATGTTCTCCAAGACTCACTGCCAGGCAAGAAAAGGTTAATAATAACAAAAACTAAATATATTATCAACCAAAACATTACCTGGAAAAACAAACAAACAAAAAAGTGTAAGAAATAGTATTTTTATATTTTTAATATGTATTTTATTATTATTTATTTAATTAAATAATATTTTATTTGAAAGTATACTTCCAAAGAAACAAATACAACATTAATGTTCGTAATTATTCTGAAATATTTGAATATTTTTTCAGCATCCTGTCACCAAAAACAAACCAAAAAGGTCTGAATAATTTAAAACAAAAACACAATATTAAAAAATAATAATAATAATAATAATAAGCAGATAAATCACCAGGCAGCAGCAGAGAAACCTGTCTGAGCAGAGAACGGCGGATGCTTCATGCTTCCTAATAATAATTATATCAACAGGTTTAATAATGAGAGCCGCGGTGTGTTCAGGTGTGTTCAGGTGTGTTCAGGTTCAGGTAAATCTCAGCCTCGGCAGGTTGAACAGGTGTAAAGCAGAAATCAGTCAGCAGCCTTTAGAGGCTCAGATCCAGCTGCTGACAGGCTTCAGCGCCGCTCGCCGTCCGTGCTCAAACTCACGTTCACATTTAATTATTATTTTATTATTATTATTATTCCTCCTCATCACCTGGAGAAACTCCTGAAGTCCTGGAAAAAAGGTGAGTCAGGTTTAAGACCGGAGGGGATCCGGATCGGCTGACTCAGCTTTTATTAAATCACCACTTCAGATGATTTCTAATCTTCACATGTTCAGAGGTGTTTTAGATTTTATCTGACGTAGCAGCTAATGAACTTTATTCATCTAAATTATTAGTAGATTTACTGTCCTGTTAGCAGATCCACTCGTCTGAATCTCCTGCAGTTTTTTTTTATTTTTTTTTTAAATCAGATTTCAGCAGGAAAAGCTGAGCGGTCAGGGTCAGGTTGGTTCAGTCCTGCTGTAATGGTGAAGCTTGTTGGCAAAGCCTCATTGAAACAACGAAATATTTAATGTGGAGGGAAAAGGTTCATTCCTGATGTCTAAATGTAAAAAAAAAAAAAAAAAGTGTTGTAATCATTTACCAAATTCTTCTGTTTTCTCATAGTTTTAATTTTTTTTTTTTTACGATCGGTCCAGCCTGTAATGAGCTGTTTTAAAGGTTTCTTTTCACAGATGGATTGTGTTTTAAATTACATTTTACTTTGAACCAATTTTAGGTTCAAAGACATTTGATTTTTTTTTCTTCTTACAAACAAGTGCTCCTGGTTTGAGTCATCATATTATTGTCTTTTAGTCTGCATATTTTAGAAGATTTTACTAATTGTTAAAATGATTTTAATGCATTTTAAGTTTGAGAAAAGTTAAAATCAGAGCAAAAACTGTTCTTGCATGAAGCCCAGTTTGCCACAGACTGAGATGTTTTTCCTGATATGGATTTTTCTGGCAGGTAGCTGGATAAAGGCGTGGACCATCCGACAGCTCAGAGGAGTCCGGGTCCGGCTGCCGGTGCAGGAACATGACGCTGAGCGGTGCAGGTCAGGCAGCGGCCCGCTGAGCTGGAACCATGTCGGCGTGTCGCCCCCTGCTGCTCGCCGTGCTGCTGCTGCTGCTCGCCGCCGGAGTCCAGAGCCAGAGCTGGAGACCCTGCACGGGTAGGAGGACGCCATCATTAAAGCCACAGCAGCTCAGGCACACACTGTTTAGGGAGCCAGGATGCACAAAGACTCACAGACAACAGGACACAATCACACATGTTGCTGCTGGAGAATCACTGCAGGGGTTCTACAGATGCCGTTTCTTTATCAAACAGTATTTGATGAAGTGCATCTAACAGGCATGTCCTCCTAAAAGCAACCCCAGCACCCGAGGCTGCACAAAGATTCTCATCCAAAACCTTTAGAAGATGTCTCTGAATGGGAGACTGGTGGGCACCAATAAAACCCAATTCATTCAGATCTGTTGAGGTCAGAGGTCAAGGGACTACTTTGACATTGGCCACACATACAGTAGGAACACACGTTACATTTTAATGTATGAGAGAAAAAATCTATGTTCATGTTAAACCACATGCAGTCAGCATGAAGTGGGCGTGTCTGTAAAGAGGAGACAGTGTTGGTACTCAGAACCTTTTAAAAGTAAAAAATGAGGATTAACATCATCAAACATGAATAAAAGTCAGAGAGAGAGTCTAAGCTAACCAGTCAGACCCTGTTCATGCAGTTTAAGGACAGTTTAAGGACAGTTAAGGGACGCAGGATGCAGAAAGATTCACAGTCAGTCAGACACAATCACATCTGACTGCAGCAGAGACACTGAGTGCATAACGAGCAGACAGGATGGTCCCTCCGTCCCCTCTGTCTGAGTGAATGAATTAATTAGTCCTCTGTGTTCCCTGACAGTGATATCAGTTTATACTATCTGTGTCTCTGGTCCCTGTCGGCGTGTTTCATGCGTTTCAGACGTTTTGCTTTGTGTCTTTGAAACGTGAGACGTGTCTCTGTGCATGTCGTCCCCTCCCTCCATTCATCCTGCATTGATCCCGCTGCAGCAGCAAAACACACACAGAGGAGCTTAAAGGGGAATTCCAGATAAAAAACCGACGTGGAGCTGTCGCTGTCAGAGGGGACAGAGACGATGAGTCCCTCTGCGTCTCGTCTTTCAGCGCTCATGAATGAAAACTGCTGCAGAGGACGACTTCGGCTCTGCAGACGCTAAATGAATTCACTGTTGGAGTCTTTTCACCACAAGATTTAATGCAGATGTAACTAATACTTACATTTTGCCCAATATCCTGGACAAATTTGCACAAATTTATGACACTCACTGGCAACAAAAATGCACATTCTCTCTGTGTGACCGCTCAACTTATGTCTCAGATATTTAAGTCTGAATATTTCTCTGTACGTTACTTCTGAAGGTCTTCAAAAAGTTTTGCCGCTGTCTAAAATGCAAATCAAACAGAATGAAATTTGAATAAATAGACAAAATATTTAACCTATTAAAGCCCAGCAGCCGGCCGGTGGGTCAGTAGAGTTTAAGTTGTGTTATATCCACATGATGAACAAACACACAAAGCTGCAGAAACTAGAAGACATGTCCTTTCAGATGAAGCCTCAGACGTGTTTGAACCTCACAGGATGAATAATCTTCACCTTCCTCTCACTTCTCTTTATTTACTCAGCATCCCAGTAGCCTGAACCGTAACCAAAATGTGCATTTATTTACTGTTTAAACAGTTTTTATGCTGCTTACCATGGACCTATTTGCCCTGAGTTATTTTGTTGCTTCAGCGACTGATTTTTTTTTAAATTTCTACCCAGGGAATTCAGGTTGATTGTGTTGTGAATATACTGGAACTCCTTAAAAATACCTTCTATTTATTTCAAGTCTGCATCGTCTCTGTGTCACATTCAGTGTGTCTGGAAACATGCTGAGCTGCAGCCTTTGGTTTTATTTTAGATCGCGGTGAAGCCACAGGTAGACGAATCAAACGCCCCCCGAGGTTATTACGGGCTAAAAATAAACTCTGCAGAGCCAATCGGTTAATCTGAGCTGATAACTGATATCCATCTGACCACATGACAGACGCTCAGAGGAGGAAAACATCCTGATAGAGAAACATGATTGAACCTGATTCACACTCACTGATTTCACTTCATCTCCCCGTCTAAAAATAAACTTTAAGAGTCAAATTTCATGCATTGATTAAATTGATGACAGTATATTTTACACATTATGAATTTGATTTGTTATGTGGCTATTTAATCAGGTCAGTGTCAGCTTACACAGCGTTCAGTCACTAACATATGAACTGATCAAAAGCACAAGACGAGTACGCACATAAATAAACAAGAACATTCAAATAAAATGGGAAGTAAAATGGAAATGTTAATAAATATGCTAATTAATACCAGATGTAAACCTAGAATACAGCTGGATGCATCAGTGTAAAGGTCACTAGAACAACCTGTTTATAATATATATATATATATATATATATTTTACAATATTTTAAAAACTCAACAGCCAGTTGCTACTTTTCCAAACCCAGTGAAATGAATTTCAGCCCTTCACGGCTCCACTGAGTGTGTTTCCTCCTCAGACCTGCTGCCTCTCGACCTGCTGGCCCGAGCGCTGCCCCGCCCCGGACAAGCCCCGCCCCCACAGGTAGGACAGGTGTAGGGAGGGGGGAACGGTGAAGAAATGGAGTAATGACTGAAGGTGGACCAGATGAGTGAATGCTCCACCGTCTGACCCACCAGGTGCAGATGGTTCAGTCCAAAGGCTCCAGAGGTCTCCGGCTGAACGGCGCCGAGGCGACGGCGCTGAGTTTCCCCGCCTCCCAGATCTTCAGCCACTGCGACTACTTCCCCGCTGAGTTCTCGTTGGTCGCCACCATCAAGATCCCGAGACTGAAGCAGAAGGTGAAGCAGCCGAGCTGAACAGGACCGAGCAGAGCCTGGTCCGGTCCGGTCCGGTTCTGTCCGGTCTGACCTGGTCCTGCTCTCTGTGTTTCCAGAGGAACCAGTACGTCTTCTCTCTGGTGAGGGAGGAATCTGACTCGCTGCTGCTGGGGTTACGGGTCTCAGAGAACCGCCTCCACCTCCTGGTCTTGCCCCCTGGTGGTACCGGGCGGCGCCGGATCAGCTTTAAGGACGTTGGGCTGGATGATAACCGATGGCACACCGTGGTGCTGGCAGTCACCGGGCCCTACGCCACGCTGACCGTCGACTGTGGGCTTCCTCTGGAACTGTGAGTCCACATCAGACCACATCAGACCACATCAGACCAGGTTTAAAAGGTTATTTATCAGCACAAGAGGAAAGAAAGTGTGGGTTGATTGGTGCTGTGTGACCGGTGGCTGTGTCCATTAAACCATTTGTCCTGAGCTGAAAACCAGTTCAATAAAAGGTAGAGATCTTGCTCTGGAGGAAGGCGATCCTGCTGCCAGTCAGGACAGAAATGGAATGAATTGGTTCTAGTTTGGTTTTTGATAATTGTGAAACTTCCCTGGTCTCATATTTCTGGTTTGGTGACGTCCCTGCTGCAGTTTTCGGATGCAGACCAGGAGTCAGACTGATGCTCTTACTGGTTTCCTGCCTCCCAGTAAACAGGTGGAGTCGTTCCCCAGCGCTCTGAGCACCAGAGGGTCCAGGTTCTTCGTCGGCAGCAGGAGGAGGCTGAGGGGACGCTTCTCTGTGAGTCTGAGATCAGGATCCGCAGCAGTCAAACATCCAGGAGCTTTAATGTGAAAGTATTTGAACTTCCTGTTTGTCCAGGGGTTACTGCGCCAGCTGGTTCTGCTCCCCGGCTCCGACGCCACGCCCAGACTGTGTCCGACCTCTGACCCCAGCCTGGCCGAGCTGTCCGTCCCCCAGGTCCTAAAGTCCACCCCTCTGCAGCCCGACCACCAGGGACCCGTTTACCCGTACGGTGAGCAGAAACCCTGAAAACACAACAGTTCAGGCCCTGCAGAGGAACCCGTCTGAACCCGGTAAACCCGGAGGATCGGGTTCACAGGAGGGCACGCTGAGCGCTCTCACCTCTGCAGGCTGTGATGGTATCAGAGATCCAGAAACCTGAGCTGACACATGACTGACTGCTTCCTGTATGTGTGTGTATGTGTGTGTGTGTGTGTGATTGACAGGTCTTTGCAGTCATTAGTTTTGTGTTTCATTGTCTGTTTATGTGTGTGTGTAGCTGACAGTCAGGGTCTGTCCCGCTGTTTGATGTGTGTTTCATGAAACTGTGACCTTCAGCTTTTGAAACCAACAGCTTGGTACAGGTGTGTGTTTGTGTGTGTTCCTCTCTGAGTTTCAGAACAGAAGCAGGTTCATGGTTAGCCTAGTTTAGCGAAAACACTGTTAGCCTAGCTGCATCACAGCTCAAACTTATTGCTGACATACTGTTAGGGTCTAGATGTTTAAAAAAAAAAAACAATTCTGACTAAGTTTGGGGTATCAACAGCAGAATTTAGCAAAACACCAAACTGTTTTACAAAAATGTTTCCTTTTTCTTTTTTTTTTTATCCATGGACTGATTTAATAATAGGCAGGAAGCAGAAAAATGACAAAATTGGGAATGTGAGTTTAATGTATGTATATATATCTATATATAATCTAATCCTTTCAATGTCCCTTTCTTACCCTATTAATGAACCAGATATCATATTTCCTTAGCTGTGGTTCCTAGCTAACACGTTAGCGACTCCCCTCTGCAGTTGGGTGGTGTTACTGGGTGGTACTGGTGTTATTGGTATGATTGGGTGTTATTGGTATGATTGGGTGTTATTGGTGTTATTGGTGTTATTGGTATGATTGGGTGGTATTGGTGTTATTGGTGTTATTGGTATGATTGGGTGGTATTGGTGTTATTGGTATGATTGGGTGGTATTGGTGTTAT
>JAOWBC010000002.1:24155960-24171298 GCA_028566105.1 Hypoplectrus providencianus | reverse complement strand
ATGAAGTCTGGATCCAGATCAGATCTGAAAACAGAATCCAAATCAGAAATTAAGCCTGATTCCAGATCAGAAAAAAACAAAAACTTCAAGCCAGAAGTTAAATTAGAGCAAACCAAAGACCTGCAGCCTGGATCAAGATCAGAGCTGAAAAATCAATCCAGATCAGATCGATCAGAAGAGACAGATCCCAAATCAGATTCTAGATCAGAGGAGACCAGAGACCTTCAGCCTGAGCTGAAAACAGAACCTGGATTACATCTGAGCCCAGAGAAAACCAGAGACCTGGAGCCTGAATGTCGGTCAGACTTGAGATCTGAATCCAGATCGGTGGAGCGCATAGAGCTCCAGTTTGGATTCAAATCAGTCGTACAGATAGAATCCAGATTACATGTGAAGCCTGAGACCAGAAACCTGCAGTCTCGATCCACATCAGTGCAGAACGAAGACCTGCAGCTGGAGTCCAGGTCAGTCTCTGCAGCTGCTGGAACCTGATCAGATTCGGTGTCAATGACTTGTGACGTCTTCATAATTAAACAAGAAAAACAGCAAAAAAGTCCTCTGTGTTTTACAGTCTCACTGTTTATTTGTTATTATTGATACATCAGAGAAAATTAAAAATCTTTTTGTTTTTAAAGAGAGACATAAAACATATCTTCATTAAGAGGAATACTTTAATCAAATGAAGCACTTAATACATTTTTTAAAAATCACATCATTTAAATCAAATTACAGTCATTTAACATGTTTTTTTAATCTCTATGCATGATTGGGTTTGTTTGCTCAATCACATTTTGTTAAATCTGGTGCAGTGAGCAGGCAGGAGAGTCAGAGTGCATGCTGGGAAAAGAGACTCAAGGTGAAGAAGGCCACACCCACCAGAGCCTCTTGACCAATCAGAGGCTGCAGCTGCTGTCGTCATGTGAACACTTCATCAACAAGGTGACTTTTAAACACCTCTTTATAGAAGCTTAATTCACTGTTTTAGACGACAATACATGTAGTGTGTGTGTGTTGCAGGTCAGCAGCTGGGTGCAGCAGGGCAGCAGTGTGTTATCGAGCATTTCTGAAGCTGGACGGCAGCTCTGTGAGGCCGAGGAAGTTCTGAACAAACACCTACAGCTGAAGAGACAGGCTGAAGTACACACACAGACAGACAGACACACACACACACACACACACACACACATACATGCACACGTTATTTTTAAAGAGATGACCTTGTCTGTGTGTGTCTCCAGTCTGCAGGTCAGGATGCTGAGAACTTGAAGCAGATCCTGGATCAGATCAGAGCTCTGCAGACCAGCAGGCAGCTTTCCCCACTGAAGGCTCTGACTGAGCAGCTGAAGAGGGGCGGCACAGGGGGAAACAGAACCAGATCCGGCACCAGCACTGCTCAGCTCGGTCCCCCAGCTGCAGACCCACCGAGCCTTGAACTTGCTGCTCGCGTGGATCGGGTCCTGAATGAGCTGCAGAGTCTGAACAGGAGGATCGACTCGAACATTCAGCTGCTGAAACCCTTCGTCTCTTTCCTCAGGATGGCCCAGCAGGTCAGAGTCCCTCAGTGTCCAAGGTCCACTGGATCTTACAAGAACTTTTAAGGTCTTCTGTCCAACAATTTAACAGAACTGAGCTGAGCAGGAAAACTTATGGAGGACTTGAGGAGGTCTTTTGTGCAATAGATTTTATTTTAAGGAAACCCTAAGTGTTTAAAGGAAAATATTACTTGCAGGTGCTTTGTGCAGTCCGTCCCAGAAACAGCCATACTTATTTTTTCTTGACCAAACTGTTGGAATAAAAGCATAACTTTGGCCTTTGATTCCTGACAAGGTTAAAGCTGTAAGTGTTTCTGGTCTTCAGGTGGAGGAGGAGATGCAGGAGCAGATGGAGGTCTATAGGAGGAGACCAGAGGAAGAGATAGCAGGTAGCTCCAGTTCACCACTGAGGAAGAAAAAGAAGAAACAGGTCGACACCTGGCAGGAAACGCTGCAGAGGTTCCTCACCTGTCAGGAACTCGGAAACAGCTACAACCAGAATATCACCAATCAGGTATCAGGACCTGATTTTTTTTTTAAATTACATTTATCATGAGATGTCATGAATCAGAACACAAGGTTTCTGTGAATCACAAGAAGTACTTTTGTGTTTCAGGTGTCAGAAGCAACATTAAACCTGGAGGAGATGCAGTCTGCAGTGCATCAAGTGCTGGAGCGACTCAACAAAATCAAACAGGAAGTGAACAAGCTGCAGAGTCAACAGCTGATCCAGATCCAGCAGCAGCAGGAATCCTGCAGGAAATACCAGGAAAGGCTGAACAAGGTACTGAGGCACTGTGGTAAAAACACGTCTTATGAGTTCTCAGGTGCTGTACCGGGCTAGCTGCACTTCATTTACGACCTGGGATGATGTTTGTTTCAGACCCTGCAGGACTTGAACTGTGTCTCTGAGATGCTGGACTCCTGCACTCTGATGGATCTGGGCTCAGACCTGCAGACATCCAAGCTGCTGGAGCGCTTCAGCCAGGCCAGACCACATTTTACTGTGAGCCTAATGACTTAATCTGACATAGAGGACTATCAGGACTTTTTGGTTATGAGGACTGTTGTTCTGACGTTTGGGTTGTGGGGACTGATGGGGGTTCTGAGATTGTTGGGATTTACTGGTACTAATCCAATGAATAAAACAATGTGAGTTCAGACAGCAAGAGTTAATGAAACTGTTGACCCACTGGACCATACAGACTTCTGGACTGTGGTGACTGAAAGGAGGAATGCTGGCCTCATCTTAATTTGTTACTGGACTGCTGAAATCACTGGGACCTTTGGACTGTTTGTGCTTATGGGACCACTAAGACTCAAAGTTCTGCTTTGACTCAAAAACAGGGACTCATGGGAATGCTTAGACCATATTGTATTTTGCACTGCACAGACTGATGGAAGTGGAAACACCTTTGCAATGCTTGGGCAGGTAAGGCCTCTGGGAACTTCAGGTCCTTTAACTAGAAAAACCAACCATAGTGTGGGATGTTCTTCATTGGAACTGGACTGCTGGGACCACTGGAGAAGACTAGCAGGGAGAATTATTGTTACCATTGGGTCTTTATAAAACTGGGACACTTGGGGCAGTAACTCTTGATTATAGGATCTTTTTGACTGTAAAAACAATACAGACTGATGGATTGATTGGGACTTTTGACATTTGAGGACTGTTGGGGCCACCTGGAACTAGAGAAGGAGTCCCATTTGTACTGATCATTGAGTATTGGAAGTCCTTGGACCAGAAAAGAGTGTTGGAACCACTGGGACTATTGGGAAGGTTGGACTGTATGGTCATTCGAATTCTGAGGACTTCAGAGACGAATTAAACCTTTGAGCTGTTGGGACACTGAAGGCTTCTGTGGTCGTTGGAAGACCTGGATATGTTTTGACAGGACTATAACACCATTTGAAACACTCTCTTCTTGTCCACAGAACCTGGATGCCGAGGTGGAGTTCATAGTGAAGAGCTGGGAGACTCTGAGAGGAGTCCAGGACAGGCTGGAGGAGGAGGAGCTGAAGGGAGGAGTAGTGAAGGAGGAAAACCTGTCTGAGCTTCTGCAGCTCCAGGACCGAGTGAAGAACAAGATCCTGCAGAGCGAGTCCATCCTGGACCTGACCAGCAGCTTCCACCTCGCAGCCAAACAGGTGAGAGGAGCAGGAAGTCGTTCTGCCGAGAAGCATCAGTATTTTATATGAATCCTCTTAACAGCTGATTAAATGAAATGCAATGTTACTTTGATTAAAAGGGCAGATTTCTCTGGTCTGTTGAAAGAACTCATCAACATGTAACATAAGTCTAGTTTTTAGACATTTGAATGTGTGAATGTTCCATATTAATCATTTTAAAACCTAAAGCAACACTCATTAATGAGACTCCACTGAGAAAAACATAATAATAATGATTAATGCGTAAAAAACAAAACATTTACCTTAAATGATCTTCATTTAGCAGTTAACTTGAGACTGTTTAGCTGTTACATAAACAAGGTAAGATAATGTATGGCTGCTGTGTTTTGGGTTAGGTTAATTTAAATATATGTATCTATCTATAATTTCCAGCAAAGTGATTCATTATTATTTCAGTGTTGTTTTCTGTGTGTCCAGCTGGAGGCGCTGCTCCAATCTGAGCCAATTAGTCCTTCAACTGGTCCAGCTGGTTCCTGTGGATCCAGTGAGTCTGAGCAGCAGATCCAGAGTCTTTTCAACACGGCTTCAAGACTGAAGACAGAAATTTGTGCTGCTGTCCAACACTGTGTAAGTACAGTTACCTTAAGACTGTCAATAAAGATACATTGGAGGTACTTTTCAAACATATTTATCCTGAGGGAAGTATTTGACTCTAATCTTCACTACATAAATTAAAAAACTTGACGTGACTTGAAGTGACTTTACAGACTACAGTTTTAATCTGGTTGTAGTTTTGTCTCTCGATTTACTTCTGATAGTTAAACTTAAATTAAATTTGGTTTTGTTTGGTACTGTGTATCCCCTTCAGGGTGGGACCAGCTTCAGAGCAGAGCAGCTGGAGGCTCGTCTGCTCTCTCTGGACGCTCTTCGTGTCTCGTGGTTGAATGAAGCTGCTCGCCGTGAGGAGAAGCTCCGCAGAGAGCGACTGGTCCGCCTCCTCAACGATGACATCAACCAGGTGAGGTCACAGGTCAGAGGTCAAAGGTGTGAGCAGCAGTACAGTAAAGGTATTCCTTGTTTGGCTTAAGGTTTATAAGCAGAAACAGCAGATTCAAACAGTGCAGAGCTCCATAATACAGCAGCAAGAACAGTGAACCCAGGAAAACAGCATAAAACAGGAGAATATAACTCAATGTGTTGGAGAATAGTGAAAACAGAGCTGAGGGTGGATTGTGATGTTCTTGTCCCTCAGTTTGTCCTGCAGAGGGCGCTGCTGCCAGCTGACTGAACCCGCAGCAGGACATTCAGATCAATTTGATTTATTCTTATTTTCACTTTTATTGATTCAAACAAATGTTTTACTTTACAGGTTTCTAATTTCCACATTATATCCCCAATCATTTTACAGAAAATAATTTACAGAGAAAATCAGGAATGTCATACATTTAGTATTGGAAGATTTGAACATTAAAAAAAAAAAAAAAAATCTATTTCCTCCAAGTAAACTAGATACTACTATATTATCTGGAAAAATAGGGAATAAAAATTAGTGAGTTTTAATTAAAAATTGAGAATGACTTTCACCTAAACATACACATCCTCTGAATTTCAACTTCAAATTGATACATTTTCTTTAAATTGTTTGATGTTCAGACGTTTATCCTACTTAAAAAAGTCGTTCAATTAAATCATTCCACCAGGTTCCACATGGGCGGCTCTGTTCTCAAGCAGCCACGAGCTCAGTTTTATCAGAGTCTAAATATAACAGAAGTCAGCAGGACAGTTTTAGATTTTATTGGAGTCCATAAAGTCCCTCCCCTCTCTGCAGGAGGCGATCTCTCCATTGGATCTTAAATTGGACCTCATCTTTCACTTTCTCACAGTGATTATCAGCAGAAGAGATCTGGTCCATCAGGAAACAGACAAAACAGACAAAAAGTTCCTTCATGTTTCTGGATTTTATCGGTTTGTTGAGATGCAATTCCTCTAATGTCCACTAGATGCTGCTGGGAAAATTGTGCAACTGAACAAAAAAATAAATAAATAAAAACATATCTCTTCCACAGTCAATTGCTGATTGAACCAGACTGCATTGAGAAAAACATGATTTTAACAGCAGTGTTCTTGTGTTCTTGCAGACAGACCTGACAAAGCATGAATTCACACTTTTTCCACATCAGCATCATGTTGTAGTTAATTTAGCATCCTTTTGGTCTGTTTATTCACATTAAATGACCAATAAATACTTTATTTTGGCTTCTTACTGATGTATAAGTGCTGTACCAGCAGTCAGCCAGACATGGAGACGGATCTGGGACTTCTACAGCAGCTACAAAGTAGAAGGGATTATTTCAATTTAGACTCTCTGATTTTTGGGAGTCTCTGAGGTTCAGTTAAGTTGCAACAGGTTCCCATTTAGCTAGCATGTTAGCTGATAGCTTAGTGGTTGTGGTGTTTTGGCCTTGCATGTCATCACTTTGTGGTGTTAGCAGGCCTCAGTGCTGAGGTACGACTGGCAGGACAAGCTTAAATTAGACTGCTCTGGCTCCAGTTTAATGTGCTGGTGAATAATAAACCACAAAAAAGGTAACTTGGCACCTTCTTTAGTCAAATATGTGAAAGTTGTAGAGTGTCTCTGAGTTTGACATTTTACTGGTTCTACTGGTGCTGCCTGTTAAACCTGCTGTGTCACTGAGCAGCAGCTGTTGGAGGCCAGCGGGAGGGTCGGGGCAGGGGGGTAGATGGGGGGCGGTGGTCAGCTGGGCAGATCAGAAATACAGGCCAAGTCAGCCAGCGGGTATTTCCCATCATGCACCTGGTGCTGTGTATCAGCAGCTCATTGAAACCTGCAGCAGCAGCTGGGAGGACATCAGAGACTCAATAAGACTCACTGAGACTCACCTCGTCACAAATAGGATTAGTAAAGCATCATGTAGTTTGGGTTAATGCAGGCTAATACAACTATTCATTAATGTTATTATTAATGTTTATGTTAATGATGCAGTTAAGAGTTAAGAATCAGTAATCTCTTATTATTTAACAAGCTCACGGATTACAGTTATGATGAAGTGTTCAACATTAAGGAACTATATTTTTAATTTTTATTATTTATTTTTCTTTTTACATATTCTGCTTTGTGAGCAAGTTTTTCTTCCATGAATATTTAAGATGTGAGGCTGCAGATGGAAAATACAACTCTGTCTTAATATTTTTATTAGTAAAAATTGTCTGCTAAAATAGAAAACTTTGTTTGCCATTTAAGTTATTGAGTGGTTATAAATATGATTTCTTACTGCAATAATCAAAAAAGTGTGTTTCTGAAATTGTGTGAAGGCCTCATGTTGGACTATCAACATTGTGAAACAGGGCATACTGCAATCTGGACCCTCCAAGACCTCTTATTCAAGGGGTTGAAATTGGATGTTTTGCAGAGATTGCCAAAATGAATTATGTTTGGGATCATTCAGAAAAACACTCAGATGAGTAACAAGAACCAACAAGTGGGCACATTTAAAAACACTTGTGTTGGCATTCTGCACTGTGAGCCAACTGCATCTTTTTCCTAAAGCTGCTCTCAAGGTCTCAAGGATGGCAACATAGGTGGTAAAAAGTTTTCAGCTTCGGGGGCTTAACTGTCTCTTCACTTAGAGAAGTTGGGGGAGTCTGTAAGGGGACACCAGCACTGAGGTGACCATGAACCCTGGCCTCTTAGCTCAGGGGGAGGAGAAGAAGTGTTTGTTTGTTTGTTTGTTTGTTTGTGTCCACTCTGCTGAGTCACCTGAAGGGATTCTACATTCATTTGTTGCTTGGAAGGGATGCGGTCTTTTTTAAACAAATGTGACTTGTCGTTGAGGGCTGTTTCTATTTTTGTTCACTGGTGGGTTGGTTATTCTCACCGCAGACATTCAGGGTATTTTTGGTCGTCATTAAGGATCCCCAGAGCTGCAGTACCCCCTCACTGAGTCCGCCAGCTGAACTCTGAAAGACATTTCAACTAGGTCGGGTACAAAGTGTTCAGTGTGGGTGGAGTGAAGAGGGTGATCCATGGTACTTCATGCCATAGTTATATCTAAATCTTCACTTAATCACTTAATAGGACTCCTCTTAGTAGTTCATAGTATTTTAGAATACTTTGTGTGACTTCTTTCACGCTAATTTTCTCTTGATTGTTACAGGGTACCAATATTGTGTTGTCTATTTGGACAAGCTACTTGGTTTTTCTTTTTGTGTTACTTCCTGTTACATCCTGGAAGTTTTAGGACATTTTCTTGATGGCTATACATATTTTAATACTCAAACAATGGCTCAACCCCAAATGTCCCTTAAGGGTTCGGGTATCTACTGAGGAATCTTAAGAATTTTAGGTACTTCATGGGACCTATAGGGTACTTGATAGGGTACTAGTCAGGCTGATCAATCAGTCAGATACTTTGTTGACTTTATGTTCCTCTGTTATAGTTCCTGATACTACACAGTGATTATTTGTACTTTCTGGTACATTTTTATTATTATGTATTTGTTACTTGAATAATCCAGGTATCTTTGTTTCAGTGCTCCTGGTTCAGAGACCTTAACTAGCAACCTCCTAGGATACTTCATGGTATAGTAGGATTGTCTGTGATACTCGGTTGTACTTTGATTACTTATTTGTCTCTAGGATTCTTCACAGGTACATAATTGTACTCTGTAGTTTGAGGTACTTTTGGTTTATCATGGTTTTCTAGTGTTTGTCATGATTTTGTTGTCTTTCTTGATATCGTACGGTATTTCTTGCAGGATCTCCTGGTCCTTGCTGTTAAATGTACCTAATCATTTCTTGGGATACATCATTGTTCTTTGGAATATTTTACAGTATTTTGTAGCAATCTTTTGTGTACTTCATGATCTTCTCCCTGTAATAATTACTTCATGGTTCATTGACACAGTTTACTTTGAAGTAATCCTTTGGAAGTTATTCAGGAACTTCTGGTTTGCTTCAACAAAGTCTAAGATACTGTGGTACTTCCTGCCAGCCTCTGCCACCTACCCCATTGTTCTCCTCTTGTTAAATTAATTGTGTTATACCTTGTTAGCTTTGGGTAATCTTAAACTAACCTTCGTTATTTTAGGACATCTGATTCTTGCACCATCCGGGGTTTCCCCAGAAGACTTTGGAACCTTACTCTTCCTCTGACTGGTAGTTAGAAAAACAGCCTGACCTCTCAGCCTTCTGATTTCATCCTCTTCATCTGTTCAAAGAGTAAGAGCTCACTGCCTCTGTCTGCTGTACGCTCTCTTGCTCAGCTGTCCTCAGCTGACAGATCAGCCATCCGACACCCCTGTTCCTCATGTTGAAGGCAGAAATGTCCCTCTAGATTTAAACCCTCCAGCTCTAAAAATAATCTCATCAAAGCTCCGTCGACTTTAAGTTATATCAACACCAAGCTGAGCGAAATGCAGCTAGAGCAGCTCTGACCGAAGCGCAAATAAAGTGTTAAGATAAATTTATAACATTGTGTTGAAAAACTTCAGGCCAGCACTGCATTGGCACAGAGTCGGTTGAAAATCCTCAACGTTTCCCTTTTCTTAATTAAACTAAAATAAAGATTTCATCACTTCAGGATTAAATTCATTGGCTTGACAAAGTCAGTGAGATCTTCTGGGATATATAAAAGTCAGACAAAATGTTCCAATCCATCATAATTAATGTCCCCAGTTAGTAAACATGTAATCATGGTACTTGCATGGCAAAGTCAGCAAACAATTACTGAATTATTGTTAAAGTTTTATTTAAGAAAAAGAGGATCTAAGAAAGAGGACGACCTGACCGGAGTGTCCTTCTTTCAACCTAACCCTTTTCTGATTTTCAGCTTCGTGACTCCTTTAAGGAGCTGAAGAAGCGCTTCAACAACCTGAGATTTAACTACCTGAAGAGAAATGACAGGACCAGGAACATGAAGGCCGTCAGAAACCAGCTGCAGCAGGTGGAGCTGTACGAGGAAAAGCTGCAGGTGAGTCCTGACCAGACAACACCAATCTTTTGATGGTTTCTGTTGGGATGTACATCTGTAAAAGTGTATGGTTACAGAATATGAATATTTTATCCACAATAGAGGAGAAACTAAATAATCATGTGTCTGTTAGGGTTTCTCAACTTCGCATCTTCAACCAGTAGTTCACAACCTTTGCACTATTTGTGCTTTTTCTTGGTATTTTCTAGTGTTTCCAGTCAGGTTTCATGATGCACAGTATTACGTCACAAAAAAATAGGTGGATACATTCAGCTCAAATTCAGCTCCCACTGTTCCCACAGGCACTCAGGAAACGTCTGCAGGGAGTGACAGCCCGGCTTGGGTCGGAGGTCAAGGACGGGGGCGTGGCCAGGGAGGTTGAAGACGCCGTGAACGAGCTGCAGAGACAGATGGGAGAGTTTGAGCGAAGTGTTTGCGAACACCAAAAAACACTGGACATGACATGCAAACTGCAACAAGCCATGGAGGAGGTTAGTTATTATAAAACCTTTAGTTAGTTAAGAATTTATACACATGCAAATATTTGATGTAATGTTGGTTAATGTTATCTGCAACCACTGCTTTGACTGTTATTGAGCCTTTACCTTCTCACAGAAAATGAATTTGCCAGTCAGTAAACATTACAAGTACTATGTGAAATTTGTGGAAAATCCTGCAATCAGCATCCTCCAGCTTGGCTATCTGCTGAAACAGTGATCCTGATAATATTTTGCTAGCAATGACATTAGCAGGCAGGCTAAAAGGGAAAAATACGAAAAAAAAAACCCAACTCTTCCAAGGCAAGCTTAGCCAGCCTTAGTCCCTCCAATATTTAAATGCCCTGTCGATGTTTACAGTATCAGTTCTGGTGCGAGGATGCAAGTGCGACCATCACTCGCGTCGGGAAGTTTTCCTCTGAGTGTCGCAGCACAGAAGCCGTCGCTGTTCTCTACCGGCAGTTTGAGAAGTTTGTCTGGCCAACGGTTCCTCAGCAGGAGGAGAGGATCAGTCAGATCACTGAGCTCGCTGTCAGGCTGCACGGTGAGCAACAACACCTGGACAGGGTGCTGCTTTTATTTTGAAAATGTAGATATCTCTGGAAGCTGTCTTATCTGACCAAGTTGACATGGGTTATCAAAAATCAAAAGGTCCTCCATAGCTGGAAGACATATATCTATTATTGACATTCTGCAAAAGTGTATTTAAAGCTGTTTTGGAAGAGCATAAACATGAAACGGTGTGTTTCAGGGGCGGAGGAAGGGCAGCGATACATCGAGAAGACAGTCAGTAAACACTCAGAGATGGTCGAGTCCATCAGAGAGCTGAGTGACGGGCTGATAAAGCTGGAGGCCAAACTCAAGGTAACTGGATAATGGAAATGTATTTGAAATTGTCATTAACCTTGTAATTCAATAAAACATGAAACTTTCAATCTGGACAAGTGACACCAGGATCAGCAGCTTATCAACTTCTCAAGTGTTTAAATGCACACTGATTTCACAGCTGGAGAATCTCAAACAGCAGCAGGACGACAGAGAGAAAGAAATGAAGGAAGAGAAGGACACAGAAGAGAAAGATGAAGTGGAAGATGAAGAGAAAGACAAAGAGGAAGAGGAAGTGAAAAAGAAGGAAAAAAGAAAGATGATGAGGAAGGAGCAGAGAGATAACCGCAGCACACAGGAGGCATCTGACATGGTAGAAACAAACACTCAGACATTTACTAAGCATTTAAGAGTACTCTTTTGGTTGGGAACTAAATAAAACATGTATAAGCTTAATTAGTGATAAAAATTCTGGATATTATATAGAAATTATGAAGATGTGAATTTGAATCTGTCCCTCACTTCCAGTATGAGCTGAAGGAAACAGGCCACACCCCCGAACTGACCACCAAACACGATGGGAAGGAGGTTCCCATTAAGAGACAGACTGCAGCCAATAGGAAGCCTCCGTTACAGAAGAGCCGCAGTCTGGATTCAGACAGACAGACGGAGAGCAGGTACACTGAAGGAACTATGGTGGTTCCACTGAGAACCAAATCATCTGCACCAAATTATGTCTAAATTAACCAGTCAGTCTGAAACCCTGAAATTAGCGAATGATGGCTTATCATGGTGTTTTTCTTTCAGACTACAGCACACCTCCTCCTACTGCTCCACCCACACGTTCAGCCTCTCCTGCTCCCCAGCAGACACAAACCGACGGGTCCACGCTATACACAGCCAATCACAGCCTGCTGAGCCTCAGGCCACGCTCCCTCCCTGTGTGATTGGCCACTCGTTCTCTGACATCCAGAGGGAATTTCAGAGGAAGGAGATGCAGGTCACTCATCAAAGAGTTAATTTCACTTGTGGTGTTGTGGTGTCAACAGTGGTAGATTTAGATGCTCTTTTATTAAATTTTATTTGTTAAAACAGTGCTATAATGATTCATTTCCATTTCAATGATACACAACTTTATCTTCCTGTAGCTTGACTCCTCAGCTTCTGATCCCTTTAATAATCAGTACTTTCCATGCAGGATGTAGATGCGGAGCTCCACCAACAGGAAGTGATGACAGAGGATTCTCTCTCCAATGATGAATATGATTGTGTATCACCTGATGACATCTCGCTGCCGCCGATGGCAGAGACCCCAGAGTCCAACATGTTTCAGTCAGACATTGAGGAGGGCTTCTGTTTCAGTTCCCACAGTGTCCACCAGTACAGCCACCAGTCAGAGCACAGTGGTGCTGGTACTGCGACTGGTGCAGTCCGACAACAAAGAGGTTGCAGCCAGACAGAGAGCTGTCCAACTCCTCCAACCAGCCGTCACAGCAGCAGCAGGTCTGTAATGGGACCAAACTCTAAAAAGTACAAGATGTTCTTTAATTTTTTTTTTTTTGAGCACATTTCAGTCTAAAAGTATTGATGTCTGATGGCACAAGATAGATAGTGGAATAAAAGACAGAGGTGACAGGAAGTCACAGGTCCCATTTGAACTTTGAAAGTTCCAGTTTCTTGGTATAAGTTTGTTCTTGTTGTGTTCTGCAGGCACAGGTCAGATTCCAGTTCGTGTGTCCAGAGTTCGTTGACAGTTCCTGTTCAAAGCCTGGTCACCAGTACCCTGTCCGGCGTCCTGAAGGTTGAAAAGACCAGCAAAGCCATCCCCCCACCAAGTGCTGACATCTCCCTGAGCCACCCTGAACCAAGCTTCCCCTCTGAATCTAACCCAGTCCACAAGAGTAACACTGCAGACAGTTGTTCCAACAAGGATAATGATGTCCAGAAGAGCTTGAGCCACTCACAATCTCAACCCTTACTGAAGGAGTTCAAAAGTCAGTACAACCAGCCTCATGTAAGCCTAAATACCAAGGGAAAGAACACCCAGTGCGCTGCCTCCAAGGGGGAAACCTTCCCACAGACTGATCCCAGTCCCAAGGTGGCAGAGTTCAGTCACAGCACCACTTTTCCCCAGTCCAGCTCTTATCGTCAGCCCTTTATTGCTGCAGACCCTAATCTCTACAAGGAAAAAACCCTTCCACAAGACACTGGAAACCACGACAACAGCACTACTATTCCTAAAACAACAGTTTCCACTTGTCAGGACTTTGAGAATGTTCACCATCAGGACATGAACTGCCATCAAACTATGAAGGAATCATCCCTAGACTCCAAATCTCCGAAGAAAAGTCTTAGCAGCACCTGCACCAGCACCAGTAAAGTTACCCACAAGACCATATACTTCCAGTCACCCCCTTTAGACAGTCATCAAACCTTGCCCCAAGTGAGCAGCAGCCTCAGTTCACAGCAAGAAATCCCTTTATCCCAGACTGAGACCTTGCCACAGATCAATCCTGTCTCCCAGGCCAAAGGGCTTCCTCAGAGCACTGGCATCCCAGACCCTGTTGTCCACGAAAACAGGACCAGAGACACTGGTTTCTTCAAATCCTCTGCAACACTTCTCCAAACAACCATAACCTTACCTCAAGAGGGCAATTTTTCACAGTCATACCTGGATGCCAGGAATGGCCTTGATCAGGATGTACCTTCCTCCAAAAACAGCAAGGACACACCCTCAGTCTCTGTTTCCACAAGCAACAGTCTAATCACAGCTGCCACTGTTACCCAACAGTTTTATTGTCAGTCCTCCCCTTCATACAGTCAAAGCAATGTGCCACAGGCTATCAGCAATCTTGGGTCCCAGGAAGAAAGCTCTCACTCTCAGGATAGTGGTCTACCTGAGGTCAATGCCCCCAATCCCCAAGAGCCAAACAGTTTCAGTAGCATCAATATATCCAGCAGTACCATCACCAATAGTAATAGAATCAGCAGCCATCAGAGCCATCACCAGACAGTCTACTCCCTCCACGAGTCCTTGACCTCCATTTGTACCCAGCAGTGTATGCATGACCCTGGCATGACCCCCAGCAGCCCTGCCAAACCTGCTGCTCCTCCTCAACCCGAACCACAGCCCCAAGCTTTGGCTCAGCAGGCTAACCCGCATGTCATTCTCCTTTCCTCTTCACCCCATCTACTAACTCCAGATCAAGACCCAAACATTTGTCAGCCCGTGGCCATCCGCGAGGAGATCAAGCTTACTCCTCAGATCCAAGGGCCTCCCCTTCCAGCTCCTCCTCCTCTTCCCCAGGCCCAGGCCGAGTCTCTTCCCAAGGGAAAAGACTCTAAACCTGGCCCTCCCTGTATCACCAGACCCCTGTCTAGAGCTACCGTCATGGAGGGCTCTCCAGTGACCCTGGAGGTGGAGGTGACGGAACACCCTGAGCCCAAGCTCAACTGGTGGGTAGCTTATAACCAGCTCCACAATAACACACACGCTTTGTGAGATCATTAATACACAACTGACCTTGTTGCACCCTTCACACCTGCATTAACATGTGCTTGATCTTTATCTTTGGACCTTACTCTTTCATGCACAACTGCAGTTATGCTTAAAACAAACATTAGACTGATCTAAAACAGGAGCTCTAGTGTAGCTAATGTTAGAATGCTAACAGGCCATACAGCCATGCTTTTTGTAGAAGAGGTTGCAGTAATATTAGCTTGCAGGTACTAACTTGCTTTGAAAGGACAATTTGTATTATTGTCATTTTAACTTGTTTTACTAAATGTGTTTGCCTCTAGGGGCTAATACAAACTCAATACTGAAAGAACAGAGATTGTTTTTCTTTCTCAAGAAGCAGCCCTGCTTTGGGAGTTCTCACAGCTTGTTCTCTGAAAATTATTGTGTGATGGGTCAGAAATTTGAATTAAAATTTCTTGTGAGCTGCAGCAGTAGGGCCTTATGAGGACTTCTGCACTTGAGTTTCTCATGAGGGATAAAATGTCCGTGTCCACCTTGAAAAATAAACAAATCTTTCTGTTCTTGCATAGTATATAAGGCCCTTAAATCTCAGCATTTGATTGATTGGTTGTTCAAAATTTGGTCAGGAGGTCGGTTCAAAATGAGTCGAAATATAATTAATTTTGACTTTAAATATAGTTTGGAGATGAAGTGGCTTTTTTTCTGTGTTATTTTTATATTGCACTTTGCGTATTATCATTTTAGGTCACCAAATGGTTGTTAGTGTTAGGAGTGTAATGGTTTCGTGTTTCTGTCCAGAACTATTAGAATACAAGGGTCATGGTTTGAGGCACAGAAAATTTCAGGGTACTTTAACAACAAACTCAGGTTAGCACAACAAGCT
>JAOWBC010000002.1:24129940-24148950 GCA_028566105.1 Hypoplectrus providencianus | reverse complement strand
GTTTCAAAAGGAAAAAATACAAATATAATCTAATAAAACAGATGAATTACATTAATATTATTGTTAAATCAAACCTCTGGAAATGAAGGATTTGAAGTATTGTTTTTGTCATTAATAAATACATTTGGTCAGTTAACAGTATCACGTGTAACATCCTTGAAGTTAAAATCTTGTGTTGACCAATTATCCAAAGTAAAACATGTGTTTATACTCATATCATACTCATTAAAGAAAATAATCATGTTTCCATTTGTACTTTTAAGTGACTAAATGTTGAACACAATAGTCAGTGAAGAAGATATATTTATTAATTCTTCTTAAAGCCTGTTAGAGTTGATCTGTTGGGCTTTATGAGTCCGTGTGAAGCTGTCAGAGGTGTTTTATCACCTGTAATAACCAGGATGTGAGTGATGTCACAGCTGTTGCTGTTTGTGTCTTCAAGTGCTAAAAGGCAACAGAAAGTCTCAGATGGTCTGGACCAGGACCAGGGACAACCAGGGCCAATAAGGGCCAATCAGAGCCAAAGATGATACAACCAGGGCCAATCAGGGCCAATCAGGAAGCAAAACAGACCAAAAGGAGCTGGACAGGAGACAACTAGGGCCAACCAGAGCCAAAGCGAGTCAGTCAGGGCCAAAAGCAGGGCCGGTCAGGGCCAACCAGAGAACAGGGGATCCAAACAACAAGTTCTGGGCCAAAAGGACGAAACAGATCCAGTCAGTCCAGTCCAGGCTGAAAGGGTCCAAGTAGGTCAGAGGGAGTTTATCAGAGCCAACAAGAGATAATAAAGTTTATCTCCAGACTTTTATTACACTAAGCTGCTGTCATCTGAGCGTTTTAAAATTAAAGTTATGACACTGAAAATGAGATTAACAGAGAGTTTCAGGAGCTGACATGATTGTTTTTGAAAGGTTTTTATTTCTAAATTGAAACTAAATTGTTTGTTTTTTTCTGTCAGCAGAAAACACAATATGGTTTGTAAAACCGAAAATGAAATATCGATAGTTGCCTTTTTTCCCCTTTTGTTTTTGCATGAATTACTGGAAATCTTAGTGGTCTGGACTGATTTGAAGGTCTTAAAATCTATGTTGTACTTTTCCTTAAAATTTCACTGTGAAATAGTAATAATTATCCAGCCTTAAAATGTAGGATATTAACATAATATTTCATGTCACCATGTCTTTTGGTCTCCATTCTCTATTTTCTGTTATTGGCTTTTATATAATGTGCTGTTTCTATTTATTTGTACTTATTTCTGTGTTTGCGCTGATCAGTAGAGGTTGATCTGATCTGATGATTAGTCACGCTCGACTTTAAGTTGTTTTTTGTACGTAAGGAACAAACTGAGTAAAGTCAAAGTAAAGAAACTAAAGGGGACTAAAGGTTTGTTTTAGTGGATGAGAGAACGAAACCCTTTTGCCCACAGTTTGATTCCAGTTTAAAACTTTTTATTTGTATATTCTATATTTCTGTCTGAATCTACAATCAACGATCAAACGACAGTAAAATGTTTTGTTTGAGTGATAAGTGTTGTAATTGTAAAGTGTAAACTCCATAAATGTGATCTCTTTAAACCCAAGTGACGTCACAGTTGTTTACCAGACTTTAAAAAAAAGAATACTGACTGAAAAGAAATACGAATTGTTAAAAATTCAAACATGTATTTGGTTACAATTGAATGGAGCCTTCTGGGAACGATCTGATCAGAGCAACAAAAATCGATTATGTTTTATATTATATATCATATATTAACAAATATTGTGTCACCTGCATTTTGAAAACTGCCAGAGGTTGAAATGAACAAAACTCTTCCAGCCAAACAGCAGATTATCATGATTTCATTACTGCTGCAGAGATAAAATGAAATAAAATAACAAGATAAACTTTGTCAGTTGTGAAGCCCTGGTCCCCATCATTTGATTGTTTTTGCTTTTTCCCCAAAATAATTCATACTAAACAATCATCTATTTTCAAAAAACTGTCTTGTCTGATAACATAATCAGTTGTTAGAAATAACTCAATTTTAACAAAGGAGCTCAAACCTGTTTTAAAGTGAAAACGCTACCTGACGTCCACCTGACAGACGAGCTGCTCTCAGACAGGTGTTTTAATCTGCTCTGAGCTCTGCGGAGGATCAGCTGCAGGTTTATCAGCCAGACCCCGCGGAGCCTGGACCCCCTCCAGGGACAGACCCCCCAAAATAAACGCAGAGGGATCAGACCCGCAAGCTTTATGTCACAGTGTGGCTGTCAGCGGGTCAGCTGCTGCAGAGAAACGTAAAGCAGCATTTATCTCTTTACATTCAACCTCTTATATGTTTAAAGACCTGGAGGCCGATATGTGCAGTTAAATGACACAATAGTGATTTATTTTATTGTGATTTTTTTTTTTTTTTATGTTGTTACATTCTCATGAATTAATTAAACCTTAATGGAATAATTTATTAATACTGCTGCTAATAAAAAATCCCACATAATACTTGTGCTTATTTCTTAACCTTTGAAAATAGAAACAGATTCGCCATTTTCCCAATTTACAAAATAAATTACTAAATTGTTAAATGTCTGCTGAACACATGAGGCTCAGACTAAAACCAACTTAAAAGTTTCAGTCGTTCACAAGTTACATTTCATGTTTAACAGATGAGTCAATGTGTTTGATATCCAGCTTTATTTACATAAAATCCTCTTTAGTTTACTTTCTAACTCTTTTTTAATCAGCAACAAGTATGTCCTAAATGAGAAATCATATTTCCTAATTTTTAAGTGTTTTGTGTGAATTAAACTACATGGTGAATGTTAAGAAAACATCCCTGTCATAGTTCAAGGAGACAGAACATGAATTTGTGTTTCTGATCATCAGACAGGAGGAAACAACAGTGGGAATTAGTTCTTAGTAAGTGTACTGGTTCTCCACAGAAGCAGATTTTACAGGTGATTTAGAGACAACTCAGGTAAAGAACTGGAAGTAGTGAAGTTGGTGTAACTGTGTTTGCATCTCCCAACAATAGAAAGTGCATAATTCTTACCATTACCATGAATATTTTTGAAACATTACTTATGTCAACAAGGTTCTTGGAGTTTTTTTCAGCATGTGTGGTGACTAGTTCTGTTTATTAACTATGTAAACCAAGAAACCACAGACGCTTTCAGCTGAAGGTTAGTCATTAAACAGAAACAGTTTTTTTATTGGCGTTCAATAATTTCGATGCTTTATGCCACGTTTGTAAATCAAATAGCAACACTAGATGGCTGAACACACAAAGTGCTTGCTGGATTTGTCAATTGTGAAGTCTGAATCTTGCATTTAACAACAGTTGCATTCTGGGTAAAACTCAGGTTTTGAAGAACGATGTGTGGAATTTCATTGTTTTTTAAGTGAAACATCAGTGGAGCTCTTTCTGAATCTGATCAGACTTTCTGTTCTTCACTGTTTTGGATTCTTTGTACGGACATGTTTCCGCTGCTACAAACATCCGTCATTGTTGTTTCTTCATGGGTGATAAACTGGAACTGTCCACCTTTAAATCATTTAGGTGTCTCTGTGTTGATTCCCAGCATGCACCTGTGTCGGTCAGCAGTGGGAAGTGTTGTTGATGGTTACTGAGCTTGGACAGAGGGAAATCTTGTTGAAGTTCAGGGATTATTTTTCCACTCTTGATCATGTTTTGAGGGTTTTTCACATTTTTCTAACTCCTGTTTTGTTTGTTTGTTTGTTATTTCTCTGCAGGGTGCCGACCAACATGTCAACACAGGCGCCGACGTTCACACAGCCGCTGCAGAGCGTCGTGGCACTTGAGGGTAGTGCCGCGACGTTCGAGGCTCAAGTTAGTGGTAAGAAACTAACTTTTATTACCTGAACTTTAAATTTACATGTTGTTATGACTTAAAGTCTCTTCTTGTTTGTATCTGCTAAAGCCGGAACAAACACGCTAAATAAAATGTCACTAATATTAGTTGAAATCTTCTCGTTCTCTCTGCAGGTTCTCCAGTTCCTGAGGTGAGCTGGTTTCGTGATGGCCAGGTTCTTTCCGCCGCCGCTTTGCCCGGCGCTCAGATCTCGTTCAGCGACGGCCGCGCTGTTCTGAGAATCCCCGCTGTGACCGCCGCACACAGCGGGAGATTTTCTGTCAGAGCCACCAACGGCGCTGGACAAGCCACGAGCACCGCCGAACTTCTCGTCACAGGTGAGACTAAAAAACAACAGCAAGACACAAAACAGCGGCATAAAGGCTTAAAATAACAAGCAACACAACCATACAAGCAGAAAAACACTTAAAAAAAAACAGACATAAAACCACGGCAAACAGTAATGAACTGTTATAAGACAACAACAGAGAAAGACAAATCAACATATTAGACACACTGAACAACCAAAAAAGAAACAAAAACAACAACAAAGACAGATTACGACCATAAAAAACAACCACAATGAGACTATAATATTATACATTAAAACAACATTTAGTCAAATGGTATAAATATGAATCTTAATCATTTAAATTCTACATGTTGCTTCTCCTGAGATCAGTAAAATGAAATATTGTGTTTCTGAGTCTATATTTGTCTCTGCGCTGGGGGGCGGGGCCTGTTACTTAATCGGGTGATAAAACCGATATAGAAGCAGCTGCTGCAGCATAACTTTCCTTAAGAGGAATCTCAAGTTTATTAAGAGATTAACAAGTTTGAACTGAGACCAGAAAGGATCACATGTCCCCAAAAACTCTACGTGTCAACGAGAAAGAGATCAAAGTTCATCTTTACTCTCACAGGTTCATCTTTTAATCATTTCATTCAGTTAAAACACCATTTTTACGTGTCACATCAGATTTCTGATAATTTTCTTGCTGCAATATTGTAAGTAATTGTAATTGTAAGTAAGATGTTGTGGTTTAAACGTGCTTCCCGTCCCTGCAGCCGAGACGGCGCCTCCAAACTTCCTTCAGAGACTGCAGAGCTCCTCGGTGAGACAGGGCAGCCAGGTGAGGCTGGACGTCCGAGTCTCGGGGATCCCGACTCCTGTGGTGAAGTTTTTCAGAGAGGGAGCAGAGATCCAGAGCTCGGCCGACTTCAGGATCCTCCAGGAGGGAGACCTGTACAGCCTGCTGATCGCTGAGGCCTTCCCCGAGGATTCTGGGACTTATTCAGTGACCTCCACCAACAGCAGCGGGCGAGCCACCTCCACCTGCGAACTGCTGGTTCAGGGTGAGGCGGTTTTCCATCAGCTCAGTGTCTTTAAACATGTTTATTTATTCACGTTCTGTTTGGTGTCGGAGTGGATCAAACTGAGCCCGTGTGTGTTTGTGCTGCAGGAGAGGAAGCCGTACCTGTAAAGAAAACTAAGACGATTGTGGCCACATCCCAGATGGCTGCTTCACAGACCCGAGTGGAGAGGGTGAGACTCACTGGAACACAATACATGAATGAAACCTGGAACAAAAGCCCTTTACACATCTTATTGCACATTCATTTGAACCTTTGTCATTTTCGTGAGTGATTGTAAATGCTGAAAATATTATGTTGCCAAAAAGAGACTTTTTCAGAACAAGGTCATTTTTAGGGCATCAACTAATCAAGTTCTGAGGAATAGAAAACATCAACATGAAGCAGCCATTTTTTTTATTGAGGTTGAAGCAAAATTGAAGCAAAATTTTGTGATGTAACATTAAAGTAAATGCAAATTAGAGACATATTCATCAGCTGGTTTCGAGCAAATAAACTTCTATTTTCTGTTTTTTCACCTGAAAAAAAATCTGATCAGTTTTGTGAGTGGAACACTTTTTGTCTTGGAGCCCTTCTGATAATGCTTTAAAAACTATTAAATTATAGTAATAATCCAGTTAAGATCTCAGGTTTTCTGCATCACATTTGTATTTTTATTCTCATATATAAATAAATTGTCATGTAGTCCTCAGTGGTCACCAAATCCATGAAACACTAAATATTCTAAATGAGAAGGAAAAGCATTATTAAACTCACCACGTGGTGATTGTTCCTCCGTCAGAAGGTGGAGGCGAGCTTCCAGGCCACCACCATGATGGAGATGCACATGGAAGGAGGAATGATGACTCAGCAGTTGTCCCACAAAACCCCGCCGCGGGTACCCCCAAAGCCGACCTCCAAGTCCCCGCCGTCCTTCGTTTCCAAGGTGGCGGGAGGACGCCAGCAGTCCCCTTCACCTGTGAGACACGTGAAGGGGCCGTCGCCCGCACCTGTCAGGTACGCCCGCCGCCACGGCGCCAACGTCCTGCAACACAGTAATCCGTTATTGTGTGTTAGAGATTATGTGTTGTGTTTCTGTGCTGTAACCTAAATCCTGTGTCCTGCAGACCCGTCTCTCCCACCAGAGGACTGTCCATCTCCCCCATCAGACCAGTGAAGTCTCCCATCATGACCAGGAAACAGGTGAGAACTTAAATCAGGAGTTAAACATCCAGCAGACGCTCAGCTTCAGCTGTTTATAAATCACCACGTACTGTCTCCACACACTCCCCTCCGTCCTCTATCTGAACAAAACACCGTGTCGTCTCTGGTCTCCTCTCACAGATCTCAGCCTCAGCCGAGGTGCTGCCGCCCTGGAAGCAGGGAGACTACACTGAAGCCAGTTACACCAGTATGACCAGCATGAGCAGCGTGAGCAGTGCCACACAGCTCCACATGGAGAAGCACTGGGAGCAGCAGGTCACCGCCACCAGAGAGGTGAGGACATGGAGCTGTTCAACCTGAAGCTGCATGAAGCTCTTCAAACGTTTAGAATCTAGAAACAGAAACCACCGTTTTTATGAGCTTTACTTGTTTTTAAATACAAAAGGTATTTAAAACTCAGCGTGTTGATGCCTGTGTGTGATGATGGATGGTGTTCTTTAATATAAATATGAATTAGGATGTTATAGAGTAGATGAGGGTGTAGTCGCGGCTCTGCCTGTGTGTGTTGCTGATGTGTTGATGTGCCGTGGATGCGTCAGGACGAGCTTGTTTCCCAGGATGATAAGAGCGTCGCCGTGGCCACTGTGGTGGCGGCCGTGGATCAGGCTCGCAGCCGAGGGCCATCTGAGGCGGCGGTGTCCGGAGAGCAGGTAGACTCCACCACCTCAACCGCCTCCACCACCCAAACTGTCTGCCGCCATCACCTCCACCTGCTGATCTGACTGCTGCCACTTCATTCCTTCTTCACTGTTATTTCTTTTATTATTTCCGGCAGCTAAAATTCCTGCTCCCCAGAGGACAAACCTTCTCACTCTATCAGCTCATTTGTATTTTTTAGTTAGGTTTCCATTAGGTTTCCTTCAAAGTTAAAGTCAGTAAAATAACAACAACAAAGTTTAAATTACATTTTGAGGGGCAATTACTTTTTTGATCAGACAACTTAAAGTATTTCTTGTCATCAGCATAATGAGGAACAAATTTAGGCTAACCTTAACTTCTACATGATGGCAAGAAGAGACTTTTTATTAACAATTAACAAAAGGGTTTATTAACAATGAAATACACATATTATATTATATTACAATTTGGAGATAGTGGGAGGAGGATATCTTCACTTTTTGTTCTTTTTTTTCACTTTTTTTGACGAGCTATTGCTGAATACCTCCTCATCTTCTTCTTTTTCTTCTTTGTATCTGCTGTTTTATTGAAGTCTTTCTTTTTCTCTGCATGTTTTTTCTCTGAGTGTTGCACTATGCATGGTGTCTTCATGGATTACATGAAGGTTATTTCTTGTTTTATATTATATTCAGTAAATTTTTCAGTCTTCGGGTTTTTTTTGTTGGCGTATCTTCCTCTGGACTTCCTGCGGTGGAAGTCCCGAGCTCCATGTGCTGGTTTTTGTGTCTCCAGGCTGAGGGAGGGGTTAAAGCCGAGGCTGTGGCCACGGTGGTGGCTGCCGTTGACCTCGCTCGCGTCCGCCAGCCTCCTGTGCATGTGGAGGGCGGAGCAGCTGAAGAGGAGGCTGTGGAGGTGGAAATTAAGCAGCAGGAGGAAAGAAAAGAAAAGAAACATGTTGTTGTGAAAGAAATACCTCCTGCTGAACCTCCGGCTGCTGTTGCTGTCACCCCAGAGCAGCACAGGGTGTCCCAGGTGTCCCAGGTGTCCCAGGTGTCCCAGGTCGGAGGAGTTTCATATCAGACACATTTTCTGATGATCAGAGAGGCTCAGTTTTCTTAATAAACTCTGTTGGTCACTCTAGATTCAGAGAACAACAGAAACCTCGTCCCACGTGGACACTGTCCCCGCCCCGTCTCCAGTCCCACATTTCACAGTTTCTAAAGTCTCTGTCCCAAAACATGAACCGAGCCAGGAGGTAAGAGCGGAGCTGCAGGCCGTCACCATCATCCAAAACCCTCCATCTCATCTTTAACACACGGACATCTTAATGTTCAGCCTCCACTGTTTGTTCTGCTGTGGTTCAGTGTCACCATCCTAAAACACTCAGAGTGCTCCGGAGTCATCTCAGCTACCTGTTGGCCAAAAAAATCTACATCTTTCCCATGTCATCCATTAATGTTTCAATTTATTTCACTTTTATCAAATGTCTCTTCGTTTTTGGTTCCTTTCCTCTTGAATTAAAATATTCTGGATGCAGTTCATGATGACTTAGAGAAAAAACATTAATTTAAAACCTGGTCTCTTCAGCTGCATCAAAGGGGAAAACTTAAATAAAATGTTGTGTTGAGTGACCACTCCATCACCCGTTGCTGTAACTCCACACCACCATCACAGAGTTGTGTCGCTTCTTTCACCTCAAACTCACAGATTTAAGCTCCTGTGGCTGTACTGAATGTCTTTTTTACATTTGAAGCTTCTTTTGAGGTTTTCAAATGCACAATTACCTTAAAATAATCTTGAACAAAACCATTAATTTGATAAACACAAAGAAGACATTTGGTCTGGCCTCCTCTCCTTCGTCCCTCCCGCTCACTAATCTTCGGCTGGACTTCAGAGACTTCGGAGACGTTTTTAATAATGCTGTTGTCGTTGGTCGGTTAGGTGTCCATCGCCGGCTCAGCGATCGCCACTCTGCAGAAAGAGTTGTCCTCCTCCTCCTTCTCCTCCGCCTCCAAAAAGATCATCAAGCCCGTGAAGTCTCCCAGCCCGTCTCGCAGGGCGGCGGCGATGGAGGTGCGCTTGACGCCAGAGCCCCTCCCGCCGCCGTTCAGAGACGTCAGATATCAGAGTCAGGTGGAGCTGCAGCCGGGCGGAGCGTACGCAGTGAGTGAGGAGGAGTTTGAGGACTGGGAGCCTCAGGTGGGTCCTGCTCCCTTCACCTCCCCAGTTTAACCTGTGTGGACTGTCACCTCCTCATCGTAACGCAGCAGCCAATCATCCGCCTCATGACGGCTCCTCCTCTTCCTGTCTTCACTTGCTGACCTCCATCTCTCTGTCCTCTCTGCAGGGTTTTATCTGTTTTAACGGCTCCACCCTTCATCCTCACAGAGCTCCACGCTGGCAAACTCCTGTTTCCTCTTTTCACTCTTTTTTTTTTCTTGTTTCCCCTCAGGAGGCAGCTGCAGTTCCCACCAGAGCCCAGGAGCCCGTCGTTCCTCCTACTCTTATTGCTGTGAGTACTTCCTGTTTCTCTCCTTCAAAGTAATAAGTCATTGTAATAAATAAATGAGGAGTTATCCAGAAAAAGTATCAGTTTCAAACAATTAAGTTCAGACTTTCAACCATAAACTTCAACATCCTGCTTTTGGACATAATCACAAATCAGGAAATCCTCCACATAACTAGAAATATGAATGTATGAATCATAATGTACATTTCATTCTGAAAGCTTCGAGCTTCTCTGTTCAGGGTCTGAAGAATGTGACGGTGACGGAGGGCGATTCGGTGACTCTGGAGTGTCAGATCAGCGGCCACCCCGCTCCCAGCATCCTCTGGTTCAGAGAGGATTACAAGATCGAAAGCTCCATCGACTTCCAGATCAGCTACATGAACGGATTCGCCCGCCTGGTGATCCGCGAGGCGTTCGCCGAAGACAGTGGACGCTTCACCTGCACCGCCACAAGCGAGGCGGGAACCGTCAGCACCTCCTGCTACCTGCTCGTCAAAGGTAACGCAGCGCACGTCCTGAAATCTTTTAATCTACAGAACAGGCTGATAAACACATGACTTTGTTTCATATGATCAAATTTATTCAACTTTAACCATGTTCATTTTAGTGTTGAATTAGTTTTGTATTATTTTAGTAATTTTAATAGTTTGTTTTAATCAACAAAACTATTTAGATTCACATCATCACTCCATTGTAATATTTCATGGTTCACAATGAACCTCAGATATTGTAACAGTACGTCTCCTTCAGGTTGATTTTAGAAATGACTTTGGACAAATGGCTTTTTTTTTTTAGGTAGGACATCAGTAGTACAGCTGCAATTGTGACTAATTTTTATTCAGATTTTCTGCTTTTTGTACAGATTTATTTCAAAGTTTACTTTCTGTTTCAGTGTCAGAGGAGATTGAAAGCAGAGAGGAATCAACGACTGTCACTGAAATGGGAATGACTCAAGAGAAAATGTAAGTTAGTGAAGCCTGATATGTTGCTAATATTGTTGTATTACAATTAAAGTTTCTCTGGATGTTTGATCGAGCTGCTGGTTTCCTTCAGTATCACAATGGAGACAAAGGAGCAGATGGTGGAGGTGAGTGCAGGAGAGACTGCAGCTCCCTTCTTCATTAAGAAACCCACCGTGCAGAAGCTGGTGGAGGGAGGAGCTGTCGTCTTCGAGTGCCAGATCGGAGGAAACCCCAAACCTCACGTCATCTGGAAGAAGAGCGGCGTGCCCCTCACCACTGGATACAGGTATAAGACCACACCTGTCCATTTCCCACTGACTTCTTATGATAGCCATACAAACCCCTTTCTCTTTCTTCTTTGCTTTTCGCAGACAGTAGATAACCAATGTTTTGTTTTGTTTTTGCTGTCAGATACAAAGTTATTTACAAGAAGGAGACTGGAGAATGTAAACTGGAGATCTCCATGACTTTTGCTGACGACGCTGGAGAATACTCCATCTTTTTGAAGAATCCACACGGAGAAGCCTCAGCCTCCGCTGGCCTGCTGGAGGAAGGTACCGACATCTTCTTGATTCTCTTTTAGAAACCATCTTGTTTTTCCCAAACTATATGAATGTGTGAGGATCGCTTGTTAATCACAATGTTTCTGTTTTGGTTTATACAGAGGAATATGAAGCCTACATGAAGCAACATGATGTGACATATAAAACTGAAGTGGTGACGACGACGACTGTGGTTCAGGAGCCCGCTGTGGTCGTGAGCCAGTACGAGCTGGAACAAAGACGGGTTACAACCCCCATGAGCTACGTCACAGAAACGGTACTTTCTCTCCCAACAACCACTGTCTCATTTATTTATAACAGGTTCTTATTTAATTTGAACCATTCTGAACTTTTTTGTGCAGGAATTTATGATCTCAGCCTTTGAGGAAAGGATCATTCAGGAGATTGAGCTGCGTATCATGAGGATCACCTACAGAGAGCTGGTGATGGAGGACGGAGAGATGATGGTGACTGTCGCAGAAGAAGAAGCCTTGCAGCCGGCATTTAACACGCCAGTCAAAAACTACAGAATAGTGGACGGAATGGGAGTCACTTTCCACTGCAAAATGAGTGGAAATCCACTGCCAAAGGTACTGACTTACAGTTCCTAAGTGTGAAAATTAACAAACTCTTAATGTTATTGCAACGTGTGGAAAAACAAGACCAAGTTTTACAAGGAAACTGAAAGCTTTTACTGCATGAATAACTTTGCCATAAGAGTTTCTGATTTATATTTTACTGCAATTTCTATGGGGGAAAAAATACCATTAGACAAATGTATTTTTATCATTAGTCATGTGCCAAAAGAAATTAAAACAAGTATTTGAGTCTGTACCAAGCCGCAATATAAAGCAAGAACAGAAAGAATGTAAAAGATTTCAGACCTTTGTAGGACCTGATACTGAAAAGTATCAGTGAATATCAATCTCCTGTCTCCTGCTAGATTGCCTGGTACAAAGATGGCCAGCGCATCAGGCCTGGTGGCCGTTACCAGATGGAGGTTCTTCAGGACGGGCGAGCCAGCCTTCGCGTGCCTGTGGTGCAACCAGAGGATGAGGGCGTCTACACCGCCTTCGCCTGCAACATGAAGGGAAATTCTGTCAGCTCTGGAAAGCTCTACGTTGAGCCATCTGGAGTTGTGACCCCACAGAGATACACACCACAGCCAGCGATGCAGAGGATCAGGTGAGCTGTCATTAGGAATACAGACTTGTCCTTTGCCAGATAACACATCTCAGTCTGAAACTGCTCGACTGTGAAACCATACCTATAACACCATAATACTGATAATTCTGTTTCCTCCTCAGATCCACATCTCCTCGCTCCCTGAGCCGCTCCCCTGGACGTTCTCCCAGCCGTTCTCCCGGACGTTCTCCAGCCCGCAGACTTGATGACACTGATGAGGCTATGCTGGAAAGACTCTACAAGCCTGTGTTTGTCCTGAAACCTTCCTCAATCAAATGCTCAGAGGGGCAAACTGCCAGATTCGACCTGAAAGTTGTTGGCAGACCAATGCCTGACACATACTGGTTCCACAATGGTAAGAGAAACAAGGTTTACCTCCTACCTCGCTTTATCTTTTGCTTCTGCCACAAAAAAACTCACATTATCCTCCTTTTCACAGGACAACAGATTGTCAATGACTACACACACAAGATAGTGATAAAAGAGGACGGTACCCAGTCCCTGATTATCGTCCCAGCCATGCCACAAGACTCTGGAGAATGGACAGTCGTTGCTCAGAACAGAGCTGGACGCACTTCTGTCGCTGTAAATCTCACTGTTGATGGTAAGTCTGTCAGATACAGTATTAGATATACAACTATTTGGACGATGTGTTCAGCATGTTGGTGCTTCAACCGAGTGCGTTCATCAGATACAAAAGAATGCATTAATGAATGTATTGTATTTCACCATCTCCAGCTCGAGAAAGCCTGGCTCGCCCTCAGTTTGTTGAGAAGCTGAAGAACATTACTGTAAAACAGGGAACTCTGGTTGAGTTGGCTGTCAAAGCCATTGGAAACCCCCTGCCTGACATTGTCTGGCTGAAAAACAGTGACATTATCACACCACAGAAACACCCACAAATCAGGTATGTATCTTGATTGATTCTGACAATCGGTATGTCGAACTTTGGAATATTTGTGCTCACCAGTGTATCTGAATGGTTATGTATTTCAGGATTGATGGAACTAAAGGAGAGGCCAAATTCCAGATTGCATCTCCCTCAGCCTCAGACAGCGCCTGGTACACTGCTACAGCCATCAACAAGGCTGGCAGAGACACCACCCGCTGCAGAGTCAATGTTGAGGTTGACTTCGCTGCTCCTCAAGCTGAGAGGAAGCTCATTATCACGAAAGGAACCTACAAGGCCAAGGAGATTGCAGCTCCTGAGCTGGAGCCTCTTCACATGCGATACGGTCAAGAGCAGTGGGAGGAGGGTGACCTTTACGACAAAGAGAAGCAGCAGAAACCAATGTTCAAGAAGAAGCTAACTTCTATCAGAATGAAGCGCTTTGGTCCATCTCACTTTGAGTGCAGACTGACCCCTATTGGTGACCCCACCATGGTCGTTGAGTGGCTGCATGATGGTAAACCCCTGGAGGCTGCTAACAGGCTGCGCATGGTCAATGAATTTGGCTACTGCAGTCTTGACTATGAAGTTGCTTACGCCAGAGACAGCGGTGTCATCACCTGCAGAGCCACAAACAAGTTCGGAGTCGACCAGACTTCTGCCACCCTGATTGTCAAGGATGAGAAGGGCCTTGTTGAGGAAACACAGCTTCCTGAAGGCAGGAAGGGAGTGCAAAGAATGGACGAGATCGAACGCATGGCTCACGAGGGAGGACCCTACGGAGTCACAGCTGATGAAGAAACTGAGAAAACCAAACCTGAAATTGTCCTTGTTCCCGAACCAGCCAGAGTGCTGGAAGGCGATATTGCACGATTCCGCTGCAGAGTCACCGGTTATCCAGCACCCAAGGTTAACTGGTACCTCAACGGACAACTTATCCGCAAAAGCAAGAGATACAGGCTTCGTTATGATGGTATTTACTACTTGGAGATCGTTGATATTAAATCCTATGACTCAGGAGAAGTCAGGGTGGTTGCAGACAATCCTTTAGGCACAACTGAGCACACTGTAAAGCTGGAGATCCAACAGAAAGAGGACTTCAGATCTGTACTGCGTCGTGCCCCTGACCAGAAGGCTGCAGAGGCTTCACATGAGGCTGGAAGAATTGGATTTGATGTTGTGAAGGTCGACCGACCTGGTGAGACCTCACAGGACAGAGAAGTTGTTAAGCTGCGTAAAACTCAGAGAGTTGTTCATGAGAAAACCTCAGAGGAAACAGAGGAACTTAAGAGCAAGTTCAAGCGCAGGACAGAGGAAGGTTTCTATGAGTCCATCTCTGCTGTTGAGTTCAAGTCTCGCAAGAGGGACGACTCCTATGAGGATCTGCTGAAGAAGACTAAGGAGGATCTGCTCCATCACTTGAAAGAGAAAGAAGAAGCAGAGAAAAGGAAACTGGAGGAACAGGGCAAAGTCACCATCCCCACAATCAAACCGGAGAGGGTCCAGCTCTCCCCTAGCATGGAGGCTCCCAAGATCCTGGAACGCATTACAAGCAAGACAGTCGCTCCAATGGATGAAGTTCGTTTCAGACTCAGAGTCGTCGGCAGACCAGAACCTGAGTGCCAGTGGTTCAAGAACGGCATTCTGGTGGAGAAGACAGAACGTATTTACTGGTACTGGCCTGAGGATCACTTGTGTGAACTGGTGATCAGAGATGTCACTGCAGAGGACTCTGCTAGCATCATGGTTAAAGCCATGAACATCGCTGGAGAGGCCTCCAGCCACGCCTTCCTGCTTGTGCAAGGTAACGCCATTTTACACCAAATCTCTCTAGTAATATACTCAATATATATCGCTATTCTTCCACTACAAAGTACAGCTCATCTCATCTTTGCTTGACTATCTCTGTTTTTTCAATCACAAAAGTTCTGGATAGCGTCTAGTTCAGTTAGGTATTATGAAACATACAGTTAAAAGAAAAAGGTCTACTAAAAGTGAGTTAGGTCAAGTTGAGCAAAGCCAAACCATGTAGTCTCATTATATACTTTCTTTTTGTAGCCAAGGCAGCCATCAACTTTACCCAGAACCTGGATGATGCCAGTGCTAATGAAAAGGACACCATGGTGACTTTTGAGTGTGAAACCAACGAACCTTTCGTCAAAGTCAAATGGCTCAAGAACAACATGGAGATCTTCTCCGGAGACAAATACAGAATGCACTCAGACAGAAAGGTCCACTTCCTGTCTGTGCTGATGATTGAAATGAGAGATGATGCTGAATACTCCTGTGTCCTTGTTGAAGATGAGAACATCAGGACGAGTGCAAGGCTCTATGTCGAAGGTAATCTTTACACCAGAATCGTTCCGTCCAATGTCTTTTGGGGTCTTATTGGATTGGTCGTTAACTGTTCTTAATATGGTTCTGGTACCCAGGTGCTGCCCTGGAGATCATCAAACACATGGAGAGCATTGAGGTGCCAGAGACCTACGCTGGAGAGTTCGAGGTCGAGCTGTCTCGTGAGGATGCTGAGGGCAGCTGGTTCTTCGGCGATAAGGAGCTTTCTCCCAGCAGTAAATACGTCATGTCCTCCCGTAGAGGAAGACAAACTCTGTCCATCAAGGATGTCAGGAAAGGAGACCAGGGGAAATACACCTTTGTATGTGGAGATCTGAGGACCAGCGCCTCCCTGAAGATGAAACGTAAGAAACTTTGCACAGTAGTGAAACAAAATTCAGTCATTGGTGGTTGTGGATTAAGTGAATATTCATGCTGTTCTTATATCTTTAGTGCGCCCAGTGACCCTGATGCAGCCCCTGACTGACCTCACAGTGTGTGAGGGTGACATCGCTCAGCTGGAGGTCAGGTTCTCCCAGGAGAATGTTGAGGGAACCTGGATGAAGAACGGACAGGCCATCTCTGCCTCCGACCGTGTCCACATTGTCATCGACAAACAAGTTCACAAGCTGCTGCTGGAGAACGTCACCAGGGACGATGGTGCTTCCTACTCTTTTGTGGTTCCTGCCCAAGACATCGCCACCTCAGGCAAACTTAATGTGCAAAGTAAGAGTCTAAATTAGTATCAGATCCAAGTGATATCCAACTAATTATTACCAACTATTTGCAGAACACACTGAACCATTCATCTTTGATCATCTTTCCACACAGCTATTGAAATTGTGGTGCCACTGAAGGACGTGTCGTCCATTGAAGGCACAAAGGCCGTTCTGGAGGCCAAGATCTCCGCTCAGGACATCAGCTCTGTAAAATGGTACCACAACGACAAACTGGTGATGCCCAGTGAAAGAATCCAGATGGTGGCAAAGGGAGCCAAGCAGCGTATGGTCTTTGCACGAACCTTTGCTTCTGATGAGGGACGCTACAAGCTGGTGGTCGGCAAGGTCGACACCAGCTGCAACCTGACGGTCGAAGGTAAAAGGTTTTATATTATTATTAAACTGTTTTTCTGCTGACTACCGGTGCCGAGGTTAAACCACATTGTTGTTCTTGCAGAGGTTCACATTGTGAAGGACATGGAGGACAAAGTGTGCTCCGAGTCTCAGAACGTCACCTTCGACGTTGAAGTTTCTCACCCTGGTATTGACCCCGTCTGGACCTTCAGGAACCAGATGCTCAAACCTGGACCCAAATATAAGATGGAGTCCAAGGGCAAAGCTCACTCTCTGATGATCATTGACTCCATGAAGGATGAGGAGGGCCAGTACACTTTCCATGCTGGTGAAAAGACATCCAGTGCCAAGCTCACTGTCTCTGGTACGTCCTGTTGACAAGTTCAGAGAAATACACTCATTCTCAATAAGTATGAACAAAATGCTGGGTAAAATTTCTTGCAGTGTTTACAAATTTAAATCTTTCCAAAGATGAAGCTTTCTAATTTAGTTTAACAGCAGCTTTAGTCTCCTTCATGGTTCACTCTTGTTCATTCACAAGCAAACTATTCAAATATTTAGCTGTTGTTAATCATAAATCAAACTGTTTCTGTCTTCTTCCACCAGGTGGAGCCATCACAAGGCCCCTGCAGGACGTGACAGTGGCGGAGTCTCAGACCGCCGTGCTGGAGTGTGAAGTTGCCAACGCCAACGCTGAAGGCCGGTGGCTGAAGGAAGGTCAGCATGTGGACTTCAGTGAGAACGTGGTGAGCGAGGTGGACGGCACCGTCAGACGCCTCACCATCGTCATCACCAGACCACAGGACGTCGGAGAGTACAGCTACCAGGTGGCCAACTCCAAGACTACCGCCAACCTTCGGGTGGAGGGTAAGTACGGGGCCCGGTGTCCAGGTTATAAGAAAACCAGGACTTTATTTTATTAATGCTAAGTCTTGCGTGTGTCTGCAGCGGTAAAGATCAAGAAGACACTGAGGAACCAGACTGTAACAGAGACCCAGGAGGCGGTGTTCACACTAGAGCTCACCCACCCTGATGTCAAAGGATCCCAGTGGATCAAGAACGGCGTGGAGCTGCAGAACAGCGACAAGTATGAGATCACCTCCGATGGCATGGTCCAGACCCTGAAGGTGAAGAACTGCAACACACAGGACGAGACCGTTTACTCCTTCAAACTGGGAAAACTGTCCGCCAATGCCAGACTCAACGTTGAGAGTGAGTTTTTTTGCTGATTTTCCTAAAATCTAAAAGGTTTTTTGTTTAAAAGATATTAAAAAGTGAATGTGATGCAGAAATCATCACAATCATCTAGCATTTTATCATTCAGATATCATGTTTTTTACTTTTACCTGCAACTTGTGTCTGCAGCGATTAAAATCATAAAGAAGATAAAGGACGTGACGTCCCTGCTGGACGGCACAGCCTCCTTCGAGATGAGCCTGTCGCATGACAACATCCCCGTCAGGTGGATGTTTAAGGGCGTCGAGCTGAAGCAGAGCGACAAGTGTAAGATCCTGACGGAGCGCAAAGCTCACAAACTCATCCTGCAGAACGTCGACAGCAGCAACAGCGGAGAGTACACCGCCGTGGTCGGACACCTGCAGTGCAGCGCCGTGCTCACCGTGGAGGGTTCGTCTCATTTTAACAATAATAGTGATGATCATCAGCTAGATAATGAAGGGGAGCAATACATTTATTTAAAAGAGGATTAGAAAATGAGGAAATTTTAATGTTATTTTGGCATCTTTAATATTTTTTAAAAAAAGGTTTGCTTGTATAAAAGTGCATTAATCCAAAAAATAAACAGAAATTTAAGTATTCATCATACTTTTAAATGTTGCTGATTTTTTTGCAATTACTTTTCTAACTTTTTCTTTAATTTCTCAAAACTTGTAAAACGCTTTATATTTTAGCGTTTAATTTTAAAAAGTACATATGTTTCATTATTCAGTTTCTAATTTATTTATTTATTTCACAATTATAATTTTTTAAAAAAGTACCTGTTTCTATTTGATATTTTGGTGAAAGTGGAAAATTTGAAGATTTAAAAAAGCATTCTAATATTCCTGTAATTAATTTAATTATTTTTTTTCTTTTGTCTCCTGCAGCCCTGCGAGTCACCAAACCCCTGAAGAGCATCGAGGTCCCTGAGACGCAGGTGGCCACGTTTGAGTGTGAAGTTTCCCACTTCAACGTGCCGTCCACGTGGCTGAAAGACGGCGTGGAGATCGAGATGAGCGAGAAGTTCCGCATCGTGGTTCAAGGAAAACTGCACCAGCTGAAGATCATGAACACCAGCAGCAGCGACTCGGCAGAGTACACCTTCATCTGCGGGAACGACCGCGTCTCGGCTACGCTCACCGTCAACCGTGAGATAATTTTCAATTAAATACAGTTGAAAAAAATCATTGTAGATATTGTTAGATTCAGGAAATGATTTTTACAAATGTTTTGATTATTTTATTTCTTGTGAAGC
>JAOWBC010000002.1:24090463-24125779 GCA_028566105.1 Hypoplectrus providencianus | reverse complement strand
TGTGTGTGTGTGTGTGTGTGTGTGTGTGTGTGTGTGTGTGTGTGTGTGTGTGTAGTGTCAGAGGTGGTGTCTCCAGACTCGGCTGCGACCGTTGCTCCGCCTGTTGTCATCTCACCGATCTCCAGCACGTCGGCCCGCGAGGGAGAGTCCGCTCGCTTCCAGTGCAGAGTCCGTGGAGACGGTAAGAGAACTGACAGCTTGTTTCTGAAATGTTACAGTTTTAAACATGCAGGACAGCGAAAATGAAAGTTTGGGTTTTTACAAACCTTTATCTTTTACAAACAAGATTTTAAAGAATTTTGCAAACAAAACTTTAAGTGTGTTGCACACTTTTTGATCTGCAAAATCAATTTTGATCACACATGATGATTTCTTTGGTTGCTGTGTGGAGAGTTTTGCTCCCAAAGCCCTTGTTTTAAATTTTTGTTTTGTACAATAACGACACAAAAGGTGACCCATTCATTTTTCAATCCTCTTTAACTTCTGAATGGACTTCATATACTGAAAGTATAATTTTCTAATCTCCTTATACAACCATCTTGTGTCCAGATGTGAAGATCAGCTGGTTCCACGGCGAGAAGGAGATCAAGCAGTCGGACTTCTTCAGGATGTCTCAGTTTGACGACAGCTGTCAGCTGGAGATCTCCAGAGTTTACCCCGAGGACGAGGGCGAGTACACCTGCCAGGCCACCAACAGCGCTGGACGTGCCCACTGCTCCGCCACGCTCACACTGGACGGTAAGTTTTATCATGAACTCCTGGTTTATTATTTTAACCTTTGATAACAGTATGAACAATTTGAAAGATAAATCTGTAAGTCGTGCTTGTTGATCATTTTGAAACTGTCAGATGTTTGTTTTGTTAGTTCTTTCTGTTAATTTGTCTGTGGATGTTTTATTGTTGGGAAGTTTTGCTTTTTCAGCTTGCGGCGCTTTTCTTCTTTTCTTCATCCCAGTGAGCTCCAGTTCAGTGGTTTGAAGGTTAAAAAACAGAAATCCCTGAAATCCCAAATATTGTTTCATACTGTTGATAAACAGGGACAGATAAGCAACGCAATTCACTTTTCTTTCACAAGAAACAGATTACAAATATTTAATTTGTATCCAAAAATGAGAAAAATTCATCACAAAAACAATGAAAACATGGTAGTAATTAACAACTAAGCTATTTCACTCACAATCCTAATCAGACTTGTGAGCCCATTAACAGTCATGAAATATCAACATTATTTTTTTACCATGGGTGGTAATGAGTTGCAAATTGAATAATTCAGGTGAACAAAGACTGTTTTTAAACTAATAACCACCCAAACTGAGCCAACTGGGATTAAAATAAAAGAAATAAGTCACTTAAAGTCAGTGACCATGCTTCCTTTCAGGACAAAAACAAATGGTGGAGAGTCGTGCTGAGTCTCAGCGGCACATCTCCACCAGCATCACCAGTATAAAGAAACCTGCCATTGGCCAAAAGCCAGTTTTCATCCAGCCAATCACGAGCTGCACTGTCCCACATGGCGAGGTGGCGCGATTTCATGCATGTGTGTCTGGGATGCCAAAGCCCGAGATCAGCTGGTTCCACAACCGGCAGCCGGTCCTGCCCAACAAGAACGTGGTGTTCCACTTCGACGAGGTATCCAACACCGCCATGCTCATCATCGTCGATGCGTTCTCTGAGCATGCGGGGCAGTACACCTGCAGGGCGGCCAACAGCGCCGGAGAGGCTGCGTGCTCTGCCACCCTCACTGTCACCACAGAAGAAGAAGGTAACATCTGGACCCTGAGCTGCAGCCAAACTACCTCTGAAACCAAACTCTTCCTGCCCTCCTACAACTCCTTCTTATTGTCTCCCAATGAAACTCTTAAAGGGATGTCCCGAACAAATTTAGAATTTAAATAACTTTTCAAACCTTCATTACCCTGAAAACTTGCGGTTTTACCAGCCTAACTACGTCACTCTTAGCTCCAGCATCTCTTTCCCACTCATGGATAACTTGCCCAGTATCCTTGTTTCGGGACATCCCTCCTTCAGATTTGACTAACCTCACACCTCCAGAAAAGTGCACCAGTTTGTTTGAAGCTCCTTTGTGCTCCACCTCCATCATCACTCCCCACAGGAACAAACTCATCACTTCACTCTCCTTCATCCTCTCCTCTTCCTCCTCTCCTGCACAGGGAAACTCACATATTTACCCTTCCTTGTTGTTCCTCTATCCTCCAGGAAACCCTCTCTGTCTGACTCATGTTGCTTCTTCTGGCACCTTGTTTCTTACAGATGTTCATCTGCTTTGTTTGACTTCTCACTTTTCTTCTCCTGGTTAACACCCAGTACAAGTCAGGAACCTCAGTGACTCAAATCTATTTCCTTTTATGCATTTTGCTCCAGTCCTATTCACATTAATTGAAGGTACAAATATCAGCTTTCCAAGTTGCAGTTTTTTTGCATATGATTTAGATAAATTTGGCCCAGGACACGATGTCTCCACCTTAGTAGTATTCTGCTGAGATGTGTCAACAAATGTATGTTGTATGTTACATTAGTGTATCACATGTAACAAAAGAAGAACCTAATAACTGACATGTTTTTATTGTAGTTTCTGTGTTTTATGCAACAATATCTTAAGTTTCCTCAATTCATGAATCAACTTTGATGGAGCACAAAGTACAAAATGTAAATATATTTGAGTCCAGGAAAGACAAAATGATGAAGGTTTAAATCTGGTTCCCCTTCATAGGAATGAATGTGTGAAGAAAATGTTTTTAAGACCTTCGCTGGTTTTATTCTGCATGGGTTCAATTAATTAATTTAATCTCTTTCCTTTACAGTGTCTCACATGAGAGAACACATCGAAGCCAAGATTGAGCAAGAAGTCAAAGGTAAGATTTCTGATTTAAAAAAACGGATTATTATGAATACACATTAAATTGGGTAGAGTAGAAAAAGGGACAGTTTAACCAGGTTTCTGTTCTACCTGTTTTACTTTGAAAGTAGTCTGTCAGCAGGAAACTTTGATCCAAACTTTGAGTCATTAAAGGTGGTTTTCTGAAAGAGATACTGTTGAGAAACTCGAGACAATCAACAGACGTGTGGGTGCATGTTTTACGGATGATTTGGATCATAGTTGGCCTGAATCAGCAGACTGTTTTTAGAGTTTCTTAATGAGTCTTCATGTTGAACTGTCCCTTTAAGCGGTCTTTGAGTTTTCACAGCGGCATGTCATCTCTATGTGTCTTGATATCTATGGTCTGTTTTCTTCTCCCTGATCTTCTTCTGACAGTCTTCCATGGTTTCTCCCAGAGCAACACTGATAGAGATTGCTTGTACCAGTTTTTGACACTTGCGGTTTGCATCCAAAAGTTCGTTTAGTTTTTGGCATGAAGGTTCTTCTGATATTTTTCCGGAAAAAGGCACAGGATATGTATCTTTTAAAGCTTCCGGATTTGAAATGCCCTTTAAAAGATATGGAGGTTCTCTGCATCTGACACCTTCCTCCTGCAAAATATTTCTTAGCCTGGCTTGCAGATAGTCGGATGTGAGTCCTGTGGTTTGCACTAAATAACACCAGTAAACTATATTAGTTCGAATAAACGCCTTCTCACCCAATTTTACAGCTTCATTTGTTTTTGAATATAACATATGATGTGGAGAGCTCTGCCTCTCATTGATATTTGTCTATCATTTATTTCCTCTTAAGTTTAAGGATTAGAAAGGGCGTTTATTCTCCTGTCTGCAAGTCAGGTAAGGAATATTCTAGTAAAAAGCCAAAACTATTCTCAAAAAGTAAAACAAGTGAATGTTAGCAGCCCACTTTGGAAAATTTATGCTTTTTTTAATGATAATAAAATAATTTATGTTTTGAAGAAACTTCCACAGACGAAGGATCAAAACTTCCTGCAGGTTTCTTATAAAAAGAATCAAGTCTTGCGTTTATTCGAACAAATATGGTGAGTGAAATTATTTCTTATGGCATTGTGACCCCAGCATGCATTTAATATTCCATTAATTATTCATTCAAATCCTTTTCTCTCCTTTTACCCCTGGGGGCTGGGTTGTTCTGACTGCTGTTTGTTTCTGTTTGCAGAGCTGTTTTATCATGAAAGCAAGGAAGCAACAATGCAGCGCGGCACAGAACTCACCGCCACTCGGCATCTGAGAGGAGCCTTCTCAGACACAGAAGACTTCCCGGATCACGGCCTGGTGTCGGCCAACCGCTGCTCCAGCAGAACCTCCTCTATCAGCTCCTGGACTGAAAACATCAAACCTTCTTTCACCAAGAAACTGAAGTTCCAGTCAGTCCTGGAGGGAGAACCGGTGGAGTTAAAGTGTAAATTGGTTGCATGTCCTCCACCGACTATCTTATGGTTTCATAATAATAAGTCTATTCCTAAAGAACGTAGGCGTAAGATCTGTACCGACAGCAGAATGCACATGCATACTACCAGTCTGGTTATCGAAAGTATCAAAGAGAAAGACTCAGGCAGTTATAAGGTTATGGCAATAAACACGGAGGGTTCTGCTGAGTCCACAGCATCACTTTTGGTTGCATTGAGAGAAGAGCAGTCTGCTAACTACCTGGGCTTTGTTAGACGCTCTGCTAAAGCCCATGAAAGTGTAGACACAATGGCAGAGCAGAGGAAAGAGCGGAAGATTAGGGTGGACCTCAGGTGTGTAGGGTCTCCATTCGACAAGATGTCCAAAGTTCATCAGGGAAGATCTCGATCTAAGAGCTCTCTGGTCCGTACCGTGTACTTCAAGTCTGGTTCTCATGCAAAAGAAAAAGAAACCGAGAAAGAGACCAAACATTTGGAGACTGCCTCTGAGCGCGCCCCATCCCCTCCGCCCATGTTTGACCGGTCCGAGCGATTTAACGACAGATTCAGTGATATCTACTGTGACCGGCGCACCGGTGCCAGGTTCAGTGACAAGTTTAGCGACAGGTGTAGTGACAGATACAGCGAGAGGTTCAGTGACACTGAGAGCCTTCACAATGAAGTCAGAACTAAACTTACCACGCTCCAAAAAGCTGTCAAACAGAAGAAAAGGCTTTCCATTTCCACCATGTCCTCCTCTGAGTTTGAGTCAGAATCAGTTGCCAGTGAGTCAAGCTATGCAGAATATGTTGAGAGGCTCAGGGTCAAACCTGCCTCTCTGCCTGATGTCCAGCATTTCAATCGACCCTTCGATTTGGGGGAGAGCCAAAGGGAAGGTCAAGGTAAAACCTCAACCAGGGAGCCCTCTCAGCCTCGCACGAGGCATTCATTTGAGCCTCAGTCCAGAACCAGGGCCATTCAGATCATGAGAGGCGAGTTGGTTGATACACTGGTGCCAGAGACAGAAAGAGTTCCAAAATACTCACTAGAGACACTGGAGGATAAAAAGGTTGAAAGTTTTGTTGAATCTCAGACAAATGCAAGATTTGAGCAAATGGTAAGTGAACGCAACAGCGCAGTCGCTGACCAAAAGGTGGTGACTACAAAGGTCGAGCTTGAGCTTCGTCAACCTAAAGCCCCATACTCAGAAACATTACCTGACCCAGGAACTATAACATACACTGAAAGCAGGGAATCTGTTAGAGCTGTGCCTTCCCAACAAGAGGTATCACTCATGGAGTCACCCAGGGCTCAGGGAGTCACATCTGTCAGGGAGAGGTTCTTAAGTGAGGCAGCAAAACCAGAAGAAACAACAGAAACAACTGAGAAATATGAAGAGGAGGGGGCTAGGGATTCTTTGAGGGCTCATTATGAAAAGAGCCTGGAAGCTGAACGGATGCAGTGTGAGGAAAAACTCTTGGCCCTGAGGATCAGGAAATGGCAGCAGGGCAGTAGGATGTCTGAAGAGGAGACATTTCACCCTGAAACTGATCTGCCAATGCCGACAGAGATGCAGTACATGGAGCCTGCAGGACACAGTTATCCCCAGCAAGAGGTTGTGGAAAAAAGAATAACTGTCGAAACTGAAGAGATGCCCTCATCTTTCCCTAAATCACCCAGAACTAAGGCAAGATTAGCAGATGTTGAAGCTACAGCTGTGTTGACGCCAAGATCACCCAATGTAAAAGCAAGAAGAGAGGAAGTGTATATGTCTGCCTCATTGCCTACAGAGTCAGCCACAATGGAAGCCAAATTTGAGGAAATAGAAGGTGAGGCACCACTGGCACAAAAATCCCCAAGAATTAAATCTAGAGCAGCAGAAATAGAAGCAGATGTCTCACCTAGAGCGAAAGCCACCACTGAAGAAAGACTGATGGAGTCACCCAGACTAAGGCAATTCAGATCTGCCAAGGAGAGGTTCCCTGGTGAAGTTGTAACACCAGAAACAGGTGTGCAATATGAAGAGACGAGTGAAGGCGAGTCTTTGAGGGCTCAGTATGAGAAGAGTCTGGAAGCTGAACGGATGCAGTGTGAGGAAAAACTCCTGGCCTTGCGAATCAGGAAATGGCAACAAGGTATGCGAATGTCAGAAGAAGAGACAGGCTACCCTGAAACTGATCTGCCCATGCCAGCAGAGACACAGTACATGGAGTCTAAAGGGCACATTTACACCGAGCAGGAGGCAATGGAGAAAAGAGCTACTGTTGATTCTGCTCCAAAGTCACCAAAAAAGTCACCTAAAGTAAAAAGTAGAGACGAACAGGATGAACCCTCTGTCCCCTTGCCTAAGGTCAGAATGAAAGCCAGAATAGGAGAAATGGAAACTGAGGCATCAGTCATGCTGACTCAAAAATCACCCAGAATGAAAGTTAGAACAGCAGAAGTGGAAGCTGAGTTATCGCCTAGAGCAAAAGCCAGAACAGAGAAGATGCTGTTTGAGAAGACACGAGAAGAGCGGGAGCTCCAACTGTCAAGAGAAAACATCTCCGAACTTAAGAATGAAAGTGAGAAGTTTGTCAGTGAAGAGGAGGCCTTGACACAGCGGATAATGCAGTGGCAACAGGATGTTCTGATGGAACAGGAGCATGCTGTGAAACCAGAGTCTGACTGGGTGGAGTGTTACTCACATGTCCAGGCAGAGAGGACCACAGAGATGGGAAGAAAAGTTGCAGAGGGGTCTTCGTCAGATTTGCAACCTGAAGTGGTCCGCAGTAGGAAGACATCCCCTGGAAAAGACGCTAAAGATACATTTCACCTTAGTGAGTCTGTACCTGCTGGTTTCCAAGATCAGCAGAGCGAGAGTCTACAGTGGCCTCCTGCTGATGAGCTACCCACAGAGGGCCGTGAGACGAGGTTGCAGAGGGATAGTGAGTACTTTGTAAGCGAGGAGGAGGCACTGGCTCAGCGCATCCTTAAATGGCAACAAGATGTTGTTGAACAAGAGGAAGTAGCTGAACTAGAGTCTGAGTGGGCTCAGTGCAAGCAGCCTGGCTCTGAGTTATTATTTGAATCCCAAGTTACTCCATACCCCAGTGAACCTCCACCTCCTCAAACAGGCCTTGCTGGTGGAGCATTATCAACTAAAAAACCCTCGCCTCTTCAGCAGGCTCCTGGCTATGAACCATCTCCCCCTCAGGAGTCTTCTTCCATAACAAGGCATCCCACAACACAGGTGGGTCTACCACACCATGTAGGTGTGCCATCTGATCATGTTTACAATTTAAAATCAGGTCGTGAAGCTTTGCCAGCTCAGAGATTCTCTCCCACCCAAATTACCAGTGTGACTTGTGAAGGACATGAATTTGCCTCTACACAGGGAGAGAGTCCTCATAAGCCTACCAGAGAGATTCCCTCAGTAAGGAGACGTTCCCCATGCCAAAGTCCACAGGAGGGTCTTGGAAGAGAAGCTGAGAGGGTGCAGAGTAGGGAGGAATATGCAGTGACTGCAGATAAAGCCAGCAGTCAACGCTTCCAGTCAGATTTAAGAGAGGAGAGAGGGAGGAGACGGGAGATTGGAGCTACCAGTGAATGGAGACAACAGAAGGATTTTGCAAGTGAGAGGGAAGAGGAAAGAAGTGGAGATTCTGTAAGGTCAAAACAGAAGGGTCAAATAACTGAAGAAAGCCTTGAACTCCAAGCCATAAGGAAGGAGGAGAGGAATTTCCAAGAGGAGTCAAATTTGAGGGAAGGAGTTGCCCAGACTCAAGAGTCAAAGATGATAAAAGGAGATACAAGTGTTCGAGGCTCCCGTCCAGCGTTTGTGAAAGAAATATCTTCAGTTAAAGTTAAAATTGGGGAGATGTCAGAGTTTTCATGTGAGTTCCAGGGTGAACCTTTGCCCACAGTCACATGGCTCAAAGACGGCCACCCATTAGACCACAACCCTGACTATGACATCATGAGTAAGTCTAACAAATCAAAGCTGACTGTCTTCTACCCAACAACAGACCATGTGGGTACATATGACTGCGTCCTAACCAATAAACATGGAAAATCCATCTGCAGTGGCACTCTTGAGATCTCTGACAAAAAGGTGCTGAGAGCATCACGGGTTGCACAGGAGGTTGTAGTGACAAAGGAGCAAGAGAAAGGCGAGGAAATCCAGGAGAGTCCAATTGAAGCAGAACTTACAACCTACATGGATACAGGAAAGGCAACCCTACAAGTGCCTCAGGCAATGATCCACAGACGTATCTGCTCAGACGATTCTTTTGGCTCCTCACCTGTAGAAATCAGAATTACTGCTGCCACTCCTCTTCCTGAGATAGGAGAGGAAATCAGTGAGGAGATGCCTCCAACTTTCATTGAGAAAACTTCTGATCTGCCGAGTGATGAGGGAGCCTCACAGACTGTTAAACACAAATTTACTTTCTCCTTTGAAGCTGTTGGTGAAGCCCCTCATGTGGTCAGTGAATTAGAGAATATCACCTGCTCTGAAGGCAACACTGCTGTGTTAGAGTGTGTGATAACAGGTGAACCTGCCCCAGAAGTCTCATGGTATTATGATGACATTTGCCTTGGAATCATGGCTGGAAAATACAGAGTAGAGGTTGAAGATAAAGTGTACAGGCTGTATATTGACTGTTTCACATACACTGATGTTGGAGTGTACAAATGCGTCGCTCAAAATAAGGTTGGAGAGGTTACGAGCATCTGTGATGTGTCATTACAAGTTGCAGAGCCTGTGCAGTTTTCAGAAGAAGCAGGTTTTATTCCATTTGAGAGAGTTACAAAGTCTCCGAGTGGGTTAACCAAGGATGTCAAGAAACCTGCAGTATTCCACGAAACTGCCCGTTCTCACACTGAGGAAAGAATGAGTTCCAAAACTCAATCAGAAGTTTTCAAAGCCCCAAAATCTAGACCTGTTGTCTCTAGAGAGCCTCCAACTGTATCTGGATGTGGTCTGTCTGGTTCTGCTGCTGTGATTAAAGTTTCACAAATTAAACAAGCTTTTGAGTCAGACTCACCCGTTGCATTACTGACTGGCTCCTCTGCTGAGGAGCAGAGAAAGGAAGTACTTTTCCCTGAGGAGTTTATACCTGCTGTGGCTGTTTCCCTCGACCAGCAGGCAGTAATTGAACCTGACATTCTGCACACAGAAGGTGTTGCTAGAACTTCTCCTGGTATGATAGGAAATCCAGGCTCTCCCAAAGCTGGTCCTGTTAGAGAAGAACTGGAATCCATTCAAGCTATTTCTGCTTCAGGAGAATCTGTTTCCCCTCAAACTCCCACTGTACCGAAACCTGTCTCTCGGCAGGAAGGAGGTGAGATCTCTGAGATGTCTGGTGATGCTGAAGGGGGAGCAGTTACAGCAGAAAACCAAGGTGTAGTCAAACAGTTTGTAGAGGTTGTGCAGGAGTCTCCAGACCTGGTCAGGCCTAAAGCGCAGAAACCTGCTGGGTTTCCTGAACAAATGGAAGCCTATGAAATGGAGATGGGGAGGGAGGACACTGTGCGTACATTTGACAGGACTAGCAGCTTTATTCCTTTCCAGTCGGAAAAAGTTCCCGTAGTAAAACGTGGTGTTAGAACTTCAGCTCCATCTGAAGAAACTGTTAAGCCTAAAAGAATTTCTGAATCTCACAAACTTGAGAGACAGAGTCCAGCTGCAGACACTGCAGCCTCTTCTCTTTACAGTGAGGCTGAGGAAGTCAGTAAGGCACTTTCCAGCGAGGAGCTGATTTCAGTCCCAGAGCCCTCTATGGACAGTGGCGTATTCCTTAGCATGCCAGAGTCCCAGGCTGATTTAACTGAAGTAGCAGAAGAAATGGCTGGCAATGTCATTGAGCCTCACATTCAAATGAAGGGTGAAGATGAGGTGATTGAGAAGCTGGAACCTGAACAGCTTATTGTCAAGCCTAAAGTAGACAAGGTAGTTAAACAACTGGGTCTTCTTGAGGATGCTGCTGCTGCTTCTTCTGGACCTCAAAGCCTCATTGCACCTTCACAAGAAAGATGTAAATTGGAAAAGACCTCAGCAGTTGGTTCCATGGAGGAAGAGGAGGTCACTTTTGGTGCTGTGTATGACTATTACAATCCTCCGGCAGACTGGGGAAGACCACTTTCCCCTGAGTCTGAGATGTCCATCGAAATTGGAAGCACTGTGAGTGAAGAAATAGCGGAGGTAGCTGAGAGGTTCTATACCCCAGGATCATCTACTGAAGTCTCGCAGCCAATTGCAGATTCCTTCACCACTCCCAAATCTCACATGTCATTCCAAACGCCAAGTTCTGATACACATGGTGGGTTTATGACCCCTCAGGAATATCCCTTCTCTCCACTTGAATATAAGCGACCATCCACAGGAGACTCCAGCGAGGCCTTCTTCTCACCAGTTCAGTTCCTGACATCTCCTGCTGATGAGGGCATTGAAACAACGCCTCCTGGAATAAATGTGGATGAGAATCGGTACCTCACTAAGGGAATAGGGTCTTTAGGCCTGGCAACCCTTCCAGAGAAAGTGCAGGGTATTCCACCTGCCTTTCTCAAACCTCTCATAAAGAAAAGAGTGTTTGAAAATGACTCACTTACATTTTACGCTGAGGTGTTTGGTCTTCCTTCCCCAGAGGTGAAATGGTTCTGCAACAAAACACAACTATCGGCAAGCGACAGAATAAAAATGGAAAGAGATGGCGATAGCATCTCACTAACAATTCACAATGTCACTAAAGCTGACCAGGGGGAGTATATATGTGAGGCTGTAAACTATGTTGGTGAAGCCAGAAGTGTTGCTTTGGTGGTAGTTGTATCACAGGAAGTGAGGTTCATGCCTGCTCCGCCCGCTGTCACCCATCAACATGTGATGGAATTTGATGTTGAGGAAGATGACTCTTCTCGTTCTCCTTCCCCTCAGGAGATTCTGCTTGAAGTAGAACTGGATGAAAACGAGGTGAAAGAATTTGAGAAACAGGTTAAGATCATCACCATTCCAGAGTACACGGCGGACAACAAGAGCATGATCATATCTTTGGATGTGTTACCGAGTTTATATGAGGAGGGCGCAGTGGACTTTGTCACACAGGAGCATGATGATTTGAAAATAGCTTTTGAAGTAACTGAGATGCCTCCAAGGTTCATCAATCCTATCTGTGACATGGAAACCCCTGAGGGTACCACGGTCATGTTTGAGTGCTCACTGATGGGAATTCCATCTCCCATCGTGTCCTGGTTCAAAGGTGACAAAAAAATTCCTCACAATAACAAAAAATTCTTGCACTCGTCTGATGGAGATAACCACTTCCTGAAGATTGGTAAAGTCACACCTCAGGATAGTGGGGTTTACACCTGCAGGGCTATCAACGTTGTTGGGGAAACTCTGTGCCGGGCTTCCCTGGTGGTGTTAAATGCCAAAGCTTTCTCAGGGAAGACCAGGGGCAGGGAGTTGACCGCAGTGTCTCTCGGAAGTGCCAAACTCCAGCCGCAGAAGTTTGACTTGGTTGTCGGCAATACGTCGCTTGACAGTGAACAGGTGTCAGAAATTGAGCTTGAGTTTGAGTTTGAGCAAGAGGCTGATGAGTCCCAGCGGGCAGTAAGGCTGGTCGCCAAAACTGACAATGAAATGAGCGAACAGGGAGAGAAATACGTCAGTGTAAACTTTGATGTATTTGCTGAACCAGCAAAAGACGACAAGGTAGAGTTTAAAGGGAAGTCCTCTGAAATGTGCAGCTTCCAGTTCCAGGTCACTGAGACACCCCCAAAATGTATCATCCCACTGACAAACGTTACCGCAGCGGTAGGGACACCAGTTATCCTCCAGTGTCTGGTTAATGGAAAGCCAAACCCCAATGCTGAGTGGTACAAAGATGGAGACCCCGTCACAGACAGCAGGTGTATAATCCAGGAAAAAACTGCAGGCCATTTCAATCTGCTCATTACCAATGTGACCCAAAGTGATGCTGGCGAGTATAAGTGCATCATCCAAAACCCATCTGGGTGCATTGAAACCGCTGCACTTCTGAAGGTCTTTTAGAGTTTAAAGAATCGGGGCTGGTTGCACAGTTTAAGTTAAATCTACTGCCCAAATTCTTCGCATGCATGTTTTCAATATCTGACCACTTAAACATAGCACACCATGATAGCAACTTTTAAAAATCCTACTGCTGGGAAACATAGATATTGAGTGGCAGTTTAGATTAAAAAAATATTTTTTTTCACCTCCAAGCCTTCTGAACTCTCTCTCTCTATTTTCTTAATGCTGTTTACAAATTGCAAGTACTTTGTAAGTACTTGTCAAAGATCAAAGCTACCTAACATACAAAGTTTAAATAATCTTTGGGCAACCAGTCAAAAACATAGGTAAATGTTTGTAATAGCCTGTCAGTGTTGAAAAATGTAAACTTTGGGAAAAACTGTTTGAATAATGTCAGCGGATCAGTCTGCTGACACGTTTTCTTTATTTATTGAAAGTTGTGTAAACAGTTATTTTATTTTGGTTTTTGGTGGAAAGGTTTTGTTTTATGTTTTCTTTTTTTCTCTGGTCAGACCGAGCTGCTTTAACTTTTAAATGTATGAAGTTGTCTCTTTGCAGCTTGCTGCTACATGAATTGTTTTGTTTAAAGTCAGCCAGTCAGATTTAAATTGCTGTTCACACCAGTTTGCACTACTGAAAATAAGACCTACATCTAGGAGTATCAGGCATGTGTGTGAAGTAAAATATACATAACCTTCACAAAAATACATATCATTGATATTTTTTATCTTTTTGGTAAGTTAGTTATAATGTGTGTTTGTGAGAAACTACAAAACCAAATTAAAGAGGTAAATGTTTTTCAAATAATCAATTAAAGTAAATTAAATATGACAATTTAATAAAAATCCTGAACTGCTTGGTTTCTAATAAGTCATTAGTTATTTTTGCAATAATGAAAAACAGAAACAAAGGCACCAATTCATTACTTTTCTCAGCTTAAGTGGTATTTTTTTTTTTTTGATAAATTCAAAATTGATCTCAGCCCTTTCACCAAAATAAACAATTAAGATTATCTTGTCATAATACTGACCTAAATTGTTTCAGTTTATTGTTTTGTTTTGATTTAGTAAGTTTTTGTTTGTTTTTTTTGTGTCTAAGATTTACATTTTAAGGATGTTGGTAGAAACCTGGTAAATCATAATAGATAAGTTAAAATTAAAAAAATGGATAATACTGTGAAACTTTTTTAAAATTTAAAACACAAGTTTTGATGTCTTGTAAATATGTGTTATTTTAGGAGTGTACAAGTAGTAACAACAAGTAAAATATATACATTTTAAAGATCTGGCATTGAGATAGAAACTGATGGTTTATTTGTACAGACGTTATGTTGGTTTGTCTCTGAGTTTGTATAATAAATTATTTAATGATTTAAAGCCGGAGTGTAAGTTTGATCTTTATTCTTTTTTTTATTTATTTTTTTTTTTTTCTATTTAAGAAATTTACATGGATTACTTCATAGTCCGTATGTCAAATCTCAAATACAGACAAACTGCAGGTGTCAAAAACTATGTTTGTTGTGTTGAAGTTGAAATCATTTGATATGTTTTGATACCAGTTCCAATAAAAACCTGATTTTGAAACTGGTATCACTGATATACTGTTCAAAATCAACATATTGATTGCTTATAAATAGAAATATATTATGACTATTGGTTCACTAAGAATTTCCTTTGTCAAAGACAGCCCTTAAATGTGTCTCTATCAAATCACTGTTAATATGAAAGCTCTTTTGTTGTGGACATTGTTTTCAGTCTTGCTCAATATTCCCTGACAGAACAATCTAGCACCACCATCACCACCGTGGAAGAAAAGGAGGAGACCTACTACACTGGTGTCCAGTTACCACAGAAAACAAAAACACTTGAACTCAAGCCAGAGTCCAAACGTTACTCTTCCTCTTTAGAGAAGAAAAAAGAAAAGCCAGTTTTCCTCAGCCAGCTCGCCCCAGCAGCTGTAACCACAGGGGAAACAGCCAGGTTTACAGTTAGAGTGTCTGGCCTTCCGAAGCCGACTGTTCAATGGTCTCACAATGGAAAAGTAATTAAGAGCTCTTCTATTTACAAGCTGATAGAGGAGAAGGAGGAGTACACGTTAGTTATCACAAAGGTCACGACTGAGTATGAGGGCGAGTACTCTTGCACCGCCACGAACAGATTTGGCCAGACAACATGCACCACATATCTCGAAGTGAAAAAGCCTGATGTTAGCCAGGCAGAGAAATGGGTTGAGAAGATGTTTAAGGTCACAGGTCAACCTCCGACCTTCACAGTTCAGATCCAACCTGTGAGGTGTTCAGAAGGAGGAGCGGTTTCTTTTAACTACAAAGCCAGTGGTGATCCAAGCCCTGGAGTGAAGTGGTTTAAAGGAGCTTTCCAGATCCAGCCTAGCAGAAACTGTATCGTTATAACCAACCCAGATGGATCAGGTGCAATTAATATTAAGAATGTCAAACAGGAAGACAGTGGCCTGTACACATGTAAGGCCTCGAACCAATTTGGGGAGGCATCTTGTAGTGCTGAGCTTGTTGTCTTCAAAGAATCAGTATCTGTTTCCCACAAACAGGAGCAGGTGACGATGGTTCAGAAGAAAGGCTATAAGGTTTCAGTGACAGAACAGGCAACTGAGTCTCGCTTGTACCAGGTGAGCCTCCCAGGACAGGACAGGGCTAGGACAGATCAAATGGTTTATACCATTGGCACTGAAGACCGGCAGATTATTCCCAGTGAGCAAGTAAGTTCATTAAGAGAGCTTGATATCTCTGCTGCTACTATTCATCGTGAGCAGGTTACCCATCAGGCAGCAGTGCTTCAGGCTCACGAGATCGAGGAGAGGGTATCAGTGGTTCCTACCCACCCGCCTCAGGTTTCAGCTGTTCCTGTGAAACAGCTTCACATGGCAGCTTTTACATCATCTGTTGAGGAGAGTCAGGACCTCACAGAACAGCACTGTGATCGCATTAAAAGCCCAGAGGTCATTGAGCTTCAGGCAGCTAAAGAAAGGAAGTCAATGGTAATGTCCGCTCTGGCTGAGGAGCTCACCCCACTTTCTACTGTTAGCACAGAGCCTCTGGCTGACAGGAAGTCTGCCACTATCAAATCCACTTCTGAACCAAAACATCTTTTAAGTGGGCATCAAGTTGAGTCACAACTGCCCATTCTTAAAGAGCAGTCTCAGGATATCCCCAAAGCTCAGGAGGAGAAGGGTTATAAGGTTAAGGAAGGAGTTAAGATTTTATACTCAGCCCAGTCTGCAGAGAAACGGGTGCTTGCAGAGGGCCACACAACAGAACTAGCAACAGCAGATTCTGCTGTGAAATCTTCTGTTTCAAAAGAGCAGCACAGACCGGTCTTGGCCTCAGTCAGTGAGTCTAAACAGACTCTCTCCAAGGAGACTGAGCTTTCCATGCGTAGGCCCAGTGAGGAGACAGCCCATCTCCATAAAGATAAAATAATGAAGGCAGCTCTAACTGCTGAGGAGAAGCACATGCTACAGGCTGAGCCCACTCAGCAGCTGCCAAGCCTTGACAGTGCCATGTCCATTCAGTCACAGGTGGAGGGAGAGCAGTTGCTGCACCTGCAGGTTATCACTGATCAGGACCTCCTTCCATCTGAGAGGAGTTTCACCTGTGAGAGACCAGCAGCAGAAAAAGCAGGAACCAGGAAGAGCCCCACTTTGCTACACACAGTTAGCCACCATGAGCAGACGACAGTAGTTTGTGAGGACACATCAGAGTTTGAGGCTAAGGCTAGCACCATGACAATCCAGCCCCAGAAAGAGGCCCGTACTTTGCTGCACCTCCAGTCAACCCAGCCTGTAGAGGCACTACCCAAAGAGGGTATTCTCGTAATTGAGAAGCCTGACGAGCACATAGCAACACAGAAAAAAGAAAAGACACGGAGTCATGCAGCCACTTCGGAAGAAAGAAGGGAGCTCATGGCAGATTATCACACTGAGCTGGATTTGTCTGTGACTGGTGTTCAGTCCCAGGTTCGAACTGAACCAAGGCCTCAAAACATCCTCCAGCTCTCATTCCAGCCCATGCAGCTGCCAAAGGAAACGCCAGTTACCACTGACGTCAAGCAGCAGCGAGCTTTGGTACAGAAAGAGGATCGCTTGAATGTGATGCATGTCACCAGCGTGGCAGACAGTCACACCTTAGAGGCAGGTCACACTGAGAGTCTTACAGCTGTGGATAAATTCACCTGCCAGATGGCTGTAGAGCCAAAACTTCCCACTGAGCCAATCCACATTGAGGAGAAGGAGATCTCCACTGAGAGCAGTATTCTTCTAGAGGCAGCAGAACAGGACTTTGCCGTTCAGATCCAGGAGGGCCAGTCTGTCCGGCAGTCAATAGTGATGGATGAGAAGCGAGTACTGACTGGTGAACTCTCTCAGGAGATCACTAAGTCTGAGTCCACTAAAGTTGCTGTCACCACACAGCCGAAACTTTCTGTCATGGCATCAGAATCCAAAGACAGCACAGCTCTTCCCAAAGAGATGACTTTTGTGATTCAGATCCCTAAAACATTCAGTCTAAATATACGGCATCAGCTCAGAGATATTCTTCAGTCTGCTGTGGCAAGTGACCAGCCGGTGTTACTGGCTGATGTCGTAGGAAAGTTGCAGGCTGTAGATGTTCAGGAAGTCAAGGTCCAAAGAGAGCCCAAGCGGTCCATGTTTACATACCTGATAACAACAACAGGTGCCCCTATGGAGATCACTCTGGCTTTTGAGGGAAAATATCCTCAGACAGCTGACCTCAGGACTGAACTCCAGGCAGCTTTCCACTCCATAGTGTACCAGGAATCCCATGTTCTCACCTCAGAACAGCCGGGCACTATGCAGCTAGACAAACCTCAAAGGGCTCAGGTCACCTCAGCACGCTCTAAGCAAATGCTGTCATCCATGGTAGAGACTGTGAGTGTCGCAGAAAGTGCGGTGGATTTCACTGCAACTAAATCACAGGCTGCTGCACTCAAGACAGAGTCCAAAATGGCGATTGAGCGTGCTGCAGCTGAGCAACAGGTGTTGGTGCAAGAAGCAAAGGCAGCAAAGATGGAACAGTCCATCTCATCCCAGATCAAAATTTCCACTGAGTCCCACATGGCTTTTGAACAGTCTGTTCAGGTGTCAAGGCAGGAAGTGAGGTCAGTAACGGTGAAAAGCAAAGAGAAAGATGTAGGAGCAGCTATTCTTACAACTACCCTGCCTTCCACCACCGTCCCCACAGAACAAGTGGTGGATGTCAGCATCCATAAGGAGCAAAGAGAGGAGTTCTTTAAAGAGGAGATCACTGTTTCTAGGCCAGAACAGAGAGAATATCCTGTAATAGTCACATCTCTTGAAGACTTTTCCATTGATGAAGATAGTAAAGTTACATTTAGCACCACCATTAAACATGTCACAAAGGTTAACTGGTTTTTCAATGGACAATTAGTGAAATCTGACAAAGAGTTCAAGTGTTCCAAAGACCACGACACATACACATTGGTTATCAACAAAGTTGTCAAGGAGAGACATCAAGGAGAATATGTTTGTGAGGCTGAAAATGAAGCCGGCAGGACTACAACATCTTCAAGACTCACTGTGGTCTCAAGAGGTTTGATTAAAAGAAAAATTACTATATCATTAATTTATTCATCCACTTCCTCTGAGATTAACTAATCATTCACATCATTTGGTTCATTCACGACTTTTTTCCTCATATAAAATGATGCATTCGTCATTTTGGTCTCTAAGTTCATTTCATAGCTCAGCATGAGCACCCTCAGCAGGCCCCTGGATGGTACTAACTCACCATGTTTTGTTTGTTCCACATCACTGTATGGTCAATTGCCTGAAGTCCAGAATCATCACAGCCATGCAGGTTTAGCTTCAGGCTCTGTAGTCCATGAGTATCTTGCAATATGGCTTTGGTGATTTGGACTGTCAGGTAACCTTCATGGTTTTTCCATGGTCACTTTGGCATGTCTGTATCCACATGTTCCTTTGCTTAAACCCATGGTTTGTCACATTCTTCTAGGTTCATTCTCTTGGTAACGTCTCAGCATGCTTTCAGGGTTTCAACTTGACATTTCTTCATCTTTCAAAAACTCTTGTTTCTCTTCCTTTTAAGCCTGAACCCTAGCCCCATGAGAGTCATGTACAATGATAGCAACTTTTCATGAAAACATGGGGCTAATGTTCTTGCAATTCTTCTCCTCCACAGTCATTCCTGTATCCACCATTGTTGTACATTCCGCCATCCCTGTTGCTGATCAGTCAGTTATTGCTTACAACATTTTACCAGATTACATGACTAACATTTGCCTTTTAATTTGTCTGTGTGTGCCTCAGTGCCACCTGTCTTCAGGCAGAAAATCACACCTCTGGAGATAAACATCGGCGGCCATGCCAAGTTTGAATGTGAAATCGAGGAGGCTCCAAGCGTGACCTTCAAATGGTACAAGTCTGGAATTGAGATCAAACAGGGTGACAAGTACAGGATCATCGGTGGTTACAACAGCTCCTCTCTGGAGCTCCTGACCCCAGTCAAAGCCGACAGCAGTGAATACACCTGCAAGGCTTCAAACCAGCACGGCACTGACAGCTGCACTGCCATGCTCCTCGTCACCGGTAAGACCCCAGTGGGATCTGTTTTGTTATTGCTTTACAAATGTGTCTGTTTGAGAGAGAGAGAGAGAATTATATTGATATCTGCAATGTGTTCTTTTCCCTGAATCATTGTGCAATGTGGAAGTAAAGATTTGTTGAATTGGATCCGCTGTCTTGTTTGGCAGGCTGTTATGATATTGAGGACCGATTTTTTCTCATATTTAAACACACATCGATCATCTTGTTGAGATTGCACAGGTTAAGTTTGATGTTTGTATATTTTTCCACAAAAATTTATTCAACTTTTTTTGTATGTTCTACCTGCTTTCCATAGAAATGTACCCACCAGTATTTGTATCAAAACCAGACCCAATGACTTTATTCGTGGGCAAACAAGCTGTACTCCAGTGCTCTCTCACTGGAACCTCGCCCATGGAAGTTGTCTGGCACAAGGACAACATAGCCATCTCTTCTGAGGGGAACTATTCCATGAAATGTGAAAAGAACAAGTATTCCCTTCACATTAGAAGTCTTGAACTGACTGACCAGGGAGTTTACCTGTGCAAAGCCTCAAACAGTGTTGGCACTGCTACTTTTACCACAGAGCTCAAGGTTATCAACAAGCCCAGTTTTGTTAAGACTGTTGAGCCAGTGTCAGCTGCTCTCAATGACCCGCTGAGGCTGGAGTGCCAGGTGGACGAGGACACTGGTGTGACCATCACCTGGACCAGGGATGGCAAAAAAGTCCACCAGAGCATGGAGTGTAAACTGTCCTTTGAGGACAAAGTAGCTGTTGTTGAGATCCCCAAGTCCAAACTGAAGGACTCTGGGAAATATGTATGCACAGCCGCCAATGAGGCTGGGAGCTCCTCCTGTGAGGCTGTGGTAACAGTTCAAGGTAAGATCTTAAAAATGATCTTTCCGTTAGCTTTAATGAAAACAAATATTTCTGAAATGAGCAAGTGGATTATTGCTGACAATTGTTTTTACCCTACTGCAAGCTCATGCTTACACTTTGCACTGCTGTCTTCTTGTCTTTTGCAATTCTTTTTTGCTCTTTTCTATCTTGTTAATTTGTTTTATTTGATGTCTTTCTTTTGACAACAAACTTGGTTTTTTTTTTTAACTAAATACTCCTTCCAGAGCCCCCTACCTTTGTTAAGAAAATGGAACCTAAGCTTACATGGAAACAAGGTATAGCTGCACGCTTGCAATGCACCGTCAAAGGATCACCCGAACTTCACATCCACTGGTTTTGGAATGAGAGAGAGCTTAATGATGGTGAAAAATATAAGATCTCTTTTAAGAGTGGAGTTGCCACTTTGGAGATAATAAACCTTCTGGTCACAGACAGTGGGAGTTACACATGTGAGGTGTCAAATAATGCCGGCAGCGAGAGCTGCAACACCATCATAGCTGTTAAAGGTTTGTCTGATCTTGTATTTACTTACCAGCACTGTTCAATTCAAAATATATTTGGTATTAACTGCATATACTTTACTATCCAGAGCCACCATCCATAAGAAAAGAGCTGCAGACAGTAGAGGCGGTGAAGGGAACAGCAACTCAGCTGGAGTGTGAAATCACTGGAACAGCTCCTTTTGAAATCAGCTGGTTAAAAAATAAGAAAGTCATCTCTGGTGATCACAAATATAAAATAATCTCCCAAGATTCCTTGTCAAGGCTGGAGATTAAAACCTTTGAAAGTGCAGATGTTGGAGATTATCAGTGTGTTATATCAAATGATGTTGGGAAAGTCACCACTAAGGCCCTAGCTAAACTAAAAGGTCAGTAAACTGGAGCTTTATAAAAATGTTATACTGACGGACAAAATATTGTGCTTCAAACTGAGTTTTAACTCTTTAACTGTTTTTGTAGAACCACCAACTTTCTCAAAGAGGGTTGAGAGTGCTACAGCAGTGTTGGGAAATACAGTTAAACTACAGGGGACCATTAAGGGCTCCTCTCCGATCACTGTTAAATGGACCAAAGACTCTGAAATACTCAGAGATGATGATCCAAATATCAAGATGCTGTTTGAGAACAATGTTGCTAGCTTGACCATAACAACAGTTGCCATCAGCCATGGTGGCAAGTATTCATGCCAGGCTGAGAATGAGGCTGGCCAACAAAAATGTGAAGCTACTTTGACTGTGCAAGGTCAGTTCATATCTTTTATGTAGAGATACCTGAGTTATGTTCTTTCATCATGATCACTAATGGGTCTGTCTTATACCAGAACCTGCCAGAGTCGTAGAACCTGCAGAGTCCATAAGTGTGACTGCAGGAGATTCAGCCACATTAGAGTGCACAATTTCTGGAAGCCCAGAGCTCAAAGTGAAGTGGTTTAAAGACGGGAAGGAGATGATCAGTGGCCGCAAATATAAGATGACTCTGAAGGACAATATTGCCTCCATGAAGATTCTTACGGCAGAAAGAGGGGACACGTCAGAGTACAAGATGGAGGTGTCAAATAAAGTCGGCAAGGACCAGTGCACCTGCTCAGTCACAGTCTTAGGTTAGCTCCTGGTTTCTGATCCTTTAACATTTGATAATACTTTTGCCAATTTACAAATTATGAAATTATATCAAGTTGTAGTTACTTATAACATGTTTCTTCCAAAATCTGTAGTCGTTGATTATGTTTATAACTATAATAAGGCTAAACTTTTTTTAATGTTGTCAGGATATTAACCAAGTGACTCAGTATGTGACTGTGTTAATGCATGAAATATTTTTTTCTTCAACAACCAGATCGGATAATGCCTCCAACTTTTACCAAGTCCCTGAAAAGGGTTGATGGTAACATTGGTAATGACGTCTCCATGGACTGCAAAGTGTCTGGGTCCCAACCCATGACTATAATTTGGTTCAAAGATGACCAGGAGATTCAGCCTGGGTCAAAATTCCAGCCAGAATTCAAAGACAGCTCTGCTACTCTGAGAATCATACGGCTGGAGAAAGCCGACTCTGGAGTTTATAAATGCAAAGCCACTAATTCAGCTGGCTTTAAAGAAACCAGCGGCACGCTCTACGTCAAAGGTTACACATTTTTGGCTAATGTTGTTCCTCTGTTTGATACATACGATCTTTGAATTATTTCATGCTAACATGAAATGCAATCTTTGTTTTGTTCATGGCTTCCAGAGCCCCCGGTGTTTACAGTGATACCAGACAACCAGGATGTTATACCAGCAACTACTGTTTCCTTCAAAACAGCCTTCACTGGAACAGCTCCTTTAGCTGTAAAGTGGTTCAGAGAGGAAAAAGAGATTACAACTGGAGGCTCTTATTTCATAAGAAAAGATGCCTCTTCAAGCTCTTTGGAGCTTAACTCTGTGAAACCCAGTGACTCGGCAAAATACACATGCCAGGTTTCCAATGATGCTGGGAAGGTGGACTGTACAGCAGTCCTCTTTGTGAAAGGTGCCCGTCTTCAGTATCGTGTGCTGCTGCATGAAAATGTCTTGACATCAATATCTCTTGATACTAACATAATGTCTTCTGTCTGATGAATAATGTTAACCTCTTCTCTCAGAACCTCCCGTTTTTGTGAGGAAACTTGAGGCAACAAAGCTCATCACCAGTGGCGTCTCCGCCAAGCTGGAGTGTAAAGTAACAGGCAGCCCCGTCATCAGTTTTAAGTGGTTCAAGGATGAAATGGAGATCAACTCCAGTCAAAAATACAAAATGACTGAGACTGACTTAGTGGCGTCTCTGGAAATAGTAAACTGTTCAGTCGAGGATAGTGGAGAATATGTGTGCGTGGCATCCAGCGAGGCTGGTAGTGACCGCTGCAGCAGTACAGTCACAGTCAAAGGTTGGTTTCTGACATTCATATTACTCTCAGACTTTTATTGTGAGCTTGAAGATATTTTGCGTGTCTTCAGTTCAAATGATACATCTCCAGCATGTATCCTGTCAAGGCACCCCCTGGTTGGCAATGACAGAATTGGTAAACCCTGGTGGTTAAGGGGGGTGTATAGATAAAGACGTCTTTCACCAAAAGTCTCTTCAGCTCACAATAAAACTCAAACAGATTCTTCAAATTTTGCCTTTTTGGTGTAATCATGTGTTACTCATTGTGCGTGCTGACACATCCGCTGTTCTCTTCTAGAGCCGCCATTGTTTGTGCGTAGCTTGGAGCACAGAGATGTAGTCAAAGGTTCTGAAATGATGTTGGAGGGACAAGTCTCTGGCTCTGCTCCATTCACTGTGTCGTTTTATAAAAACTCAAAGCCGATTAGGAATGACAAGAGACACAGGATCACTGTGAAAGACGACCTTATAGCCCTGCAAGTGCTGGCAGTAGAGGCAGGAGACGTCGGTTTTTACCAGTGTACTGTTGAGAATGAAGTCGGGACGGCTTCCTGTGATTGTCAAGTCACACTAAAAGGTTGGTTTAGATGCTGTGGACGTATCTTTAAATCAACACTGCCATTTTAACTGTTTAAAAGCAATCCATACTTATTTTTGGAGAGCCTTGCAAAGCTTCATTCTGATCTGGCAATACTCAGTAGGCATTTGCTTAAGACCACCTAAATTCTTCATAGACACAGGAACAATAAGTTAATTTCCACAAGGCCTGACATTGAAAAAGATGTCTCTCTTTCTCAGATTTCCTTTTATATTTAGTACACAATACATAATTTGAATCTTACTACTCAGCTGATCCTCAGTGGACTGTTTCTAGTCATAAATCTCATAAAAGACTGAGCTTGCAGGATGAAGTCTGACTTTGCAAGGCAAATGTTTAATAGATAACTCAATAACAAAATATGATATAATTTCTTTCCTTGCAGAACCACCAGCATTTGTGAAAAAGCTGGAGAACCTCAGCTCCTTGGTTGGCAGCGAGGTTTCCCTACAGTGCGTTCTCAAGGGCTCAGAGCCCATGACTGTCTCCTGGACAAAAGACAACCACGAGCTGAAAGAGGCTGAAAACATTCTGATTACATATGAGAACAACACTGCTGTCCTACACATCAACAAATTACAGAGCAAACATGGGGGCAAATACTCTTGCCAGGCCCAGAATCAGGCTGGGACTCAGACATGCTCTTCTGTGTTGACAGTCAAAGGTTGGTTAAGATACTCAAGAACTCTGGTTTGAAACTGAGCTCTTTTTTTAAATGGTGCCTAGGACAAACCTTATCAACCCCTAAAGTCACTCAATTATACCTTTTCAAGTAGGAAGTTTCCTTTAAGTGATCAGCAAAGTTTCAAATTTTGTAAAATGAATTCATAAAGTTTATGAATTGTGACATTTCACTCAACAGACAATGACAAATTATCAAAAAATGTGGACTTTGTTTGGCTTTCGGTATTTATGTCCACAGAATTTTCTATTGGTGATAGAGTCACCTTTTACTCATAACCAAATCAGCTTAACATCTGAGGAACTACTGTTACATAGTCATCTTGTGACTTTGTGAGTTGATGAGGACTGGGTGCATTTTTAGAATCTGTACTCTGTTAATGACTTCAGTTTTCAGTCAATCACTGTAAAGTAGTAAATTAGATGTAAGAATTCTTGCTGATTGTTGTGTTTGACGTCTCAGAGCCCGCTAAGGTCACAGAGGAGGCCAAGTCAATCAGTGTGACTCAGGGTGATCCGGCAACGCTGGAGGCCAGGTTCTCAGGCACAAAGCCGCTGAAGGCCAAATGGCTTAAGGCTGGCAAAGAGCTGACCTCAGGCCAGAGATATAAAGTTCATGGCACAGACACCAGCTCTGTGCTCAAGATTATTAAAACAGAGAAAGGTGACAGTGGCGACTACACCTTTGAGGTTTCCAATGATGTGGGCCAAAGTTCTTGTGAGGCCACACTCACCATTCTTGGTTAGTTCTTTGTGTGTTGCCTAGAACTTAAAATTTGGTTTGTTTAATTACATCTTACTTTAAACATTGCTACTCACCTCCTTTGTCTTTTATCTATGTTAGATCAAATAATTCCACCATCTTTTACAAGAAAACTGAAGCAAACAGAAGGTATCAAAGGATCTTTTGCTCATCTGGAGTGTCTTGTATCCGGTTCCCTGCCTATGACGATACAGTGGTACAAAGATGAGAAAGAAATCAAGACTGATGAGAAACACAAATGCACATTCTTTGAAAATGTTGCTTTTCTAGAAATCTCTAATCTTGACAGCAAAGACAGTGGCAGCTATACCTGCATCGCTAAAAACAAAGCAGGAACTGTTCAGTGCTCTGGGATCTTGTTTGTCAAAGGTTTGAACATAATTTGATGTCTAATCAAAATAATGCTGTGCAACTAAAAAGATATTTGCCTTGTGTGCAGCTTCACAAGCATTATTGCATTTTTTTCTCTTCCAGAACCACCATGTATTCTTGAAAAGCCTGAATCCATGAATGTTTTGCCTGGCTCGAAGGTCCAGTTTAACGTACTGGTCTCTGGCACGCCACCACTGAATATCAAGTGGTTTAAAAACAAGAAAGAGATTTTATCCAGCACTGACTGCAATGTGGTCAAAGACAACACCTCAAGCTCTCTGGAGCTCTTCTTTGCCAAAACCCCAGATTCTGGAGATTATGTCTGTGAAATACAGAATGATGTTGGTTCCACTTCATGCCAGACAACACTCTTTGTAAAAGGTCATCTTTCTTGTGAAACTAAGCCTGTAAATGTGTCCCCATCCATCTGTTATTTTAGCAATATCAAATTCCAAATTTTTGCTTTTCATATATTTAACACTGATTCTTCTCTTTTTGAGTGGCATTTTTGTCATTTATTAGATTTGAGTTTTCATTCACAGACACTTCATAATCAGCACCACATTGCACATGAAAACAGGTTTCTTTGATTTACAATTAATTAAAAATTGATATGGTTTTAATTTTGTTGTTTCGGGGTATTAAAAAAAACAACTGATGGAAATATGCTGGCTTGCTTAAAAGCTGAACAACATTTGGATGGAAACATATAAGACAGATATTTAGTGATCAGAGTTTTTGTTCTTGTCATCTCCATTATGGTTACATCAATGATTTTATTTTGTTTTCTCAGAGCCCCCTAAGTTCACAAGAACTCCAGCTCGTTTGTCCGTGGTTCGTCCTGGTCAGAGCAAAGTGTTTGAGTGCCAGGTGACCGGTACACCTGAGATAGACATCTACTGGTTCAAGGAAGGCTCTGAGATCAGCCCCAGTGATCGGTACAGGATGGCCTTTGTTAATTCTGTGGCCACTCTGGAAGTCTTTGGGGCTGATACCAAAGACAGTGGGCTTTACTACTGTGAGGCTCGTAATGAAGCCGGCAGTGAGAGCTGCAACATGGAGCTCAAGGTCAAAGGTTAGTTGTGTCAGAAGACATGGTGCTCATTGTGCAGGAGTAGTAAGAATATGGAACTGAATTCAAAGTGTTTCCTAAACACTCCAGAGGCTACTTTTCCTAGATTATCTGCCATACCGCTCGCAATAACAGTATTGACATTGGCTTCAAAAGGGAGTTCTAATGTTGGATTCCTGCAATAATACATTTATTTCAAATTGAGCTATTTTGCATAAACTTGCCGGCCTATCTTTATGCTAAATTTAACTTTTGTTTTCTGCCTAAATCCAGCAAGAAACATTTAAATGAGAAACCTTGCTTTACAACTTATAGAACATCTTGATAGTTTGTCTGTGGCATAAAATACTTAAGGAGCAGTAAACTCTTAAGAAAAAAGGGTGACGGTGTGTTTTCTCTCATCTCAGAACCACCATCATTTATTCGAGAGCTGGCTCCAGCTGATGTTGTGAAGGGCTCCAGTGCCTGTTTTGAATGTGAGATTACAGGGACTGGTCCATTTGAGATAACTTGGCACAAAGATGCAAAGGAGATCAAACCCAGTGCTAAACATGGTTTCTCCCAGATGAATGAAAATGTGCGTCTAGAGGTGCACAAATGTGACACTGTTGATCTGGGTGAATACCAGTGTACTATTGCTAACGAGGTGGGAAGCTGTACTTGTAAGACTACGCTAAGCCTCAAAGGTTGGTCTCATCAGAATTACAAATCTTAATTTTTAAGTTTATAACTGCCCATTTACTTAAACATTTCATTGGTTTTCTCTAATAGAACCACCAACATTTACCAAGAGGATTGATGACACTGCCACTGTTTTGGGTAAAAAGGCAGAATTTCAGTGTGTTGTGGAGGGTTCTCCCACTCTCTCTGTACAATGGCAAAAAGACGATAACTGGATTTTGGAGGATCCAAAGATTGAGAGAACATTCAAGAACAATGTGGCAACTCTCAGGATTCCTGCCTGTGAGGCAACACACAGCGGGAAATACACCTGCCAGGTGGTCAATGAGGCCGGGCAGGATAAGTGCTTTGGTATCCTAACTGTACAAGGTATACCTGTGCTAAACTAATCATGGTTTTCACATCTTTTGATGGCTCTTACTCTGTTAGAAACGTTGTGAATCTTTTACTTCACTTTGCATTGTAGAGCCTCCTCGTATCACAGAGAAACCTGAAGTGATAAAGGTTACAGTTGGAGATCCAGTCAGTCTGGACTGTAAGGTAACAGGCTCGCCTGAGCTCAGAGTGAAATGGATGAAAGGCGGCAGAGAGCTTCAGTCCATCAGGCAGCACAAGTTGACCTTTGAAAACAACATCAGCAGCCTAAGGGTTCAGTCTGCTCAGAAAGAGGATGAAGGAGAGTATATCTTCGAGGTGGGAAACCACATCAGTAGCTGCACCTGCACGGTCAAAGTGGTCGTACTAGGTTGGTGCTTAAACATTAACTCCTGTTTTACATAGTGACATGTTGAATAAAGTCTAATTCCTTTGTTATTATTCTTTTGGTAACAGAGCAAGTAATTGCCCCAAGCTTCATCAAACCTCTGGTAGAAATGCAAGAGATATTGGGCTCCTTTGTTCAGATAAGTTGCAAAATATCTGGTTCCCTCCCAATCTCTGTGGAATGGAAGAAAGATGGGACTAAAATCACAAGTGGTGTGAAACACAAACTGATTCAGCAGGACAATTCTGTGTCTGTTGAAATTGAACAGCTAGAGAGATCTGACGCAGGGTCCTACTCTTGCAAACTGACCAACACAGCAGGAAGCTGTGAATGCAGTGGATCACTCATGGTTAAAGGTTAGACTTTATTGCTGAACATGATTGGTCATGCAATCCTCAATCAAAGGTGAGTACCTCTTTAACATGGTCCGTCTTGTTTTCTTCAGAACCACCAAGCTTTGTGACGATGCCTGAGTCCCAGGCGGCCATACCCAATGGCACTGTGCGCTTCAAAGGCACATTTAAGGGGACACCTCCCTTCACAGTCAAATGGTTCAAGGATGACACAGAGCTCATGACTGGGCCCACGTGTTTCACAGGGCTGGAGGGGCTCTCTTGCTTCTTAGAGCTCTATTCAGTGGGTGTCACCCAGAGTGGAGTTTATTCTTGCCAAGTCAGCAACGACGCTGGCTCTGTACGCTGTAGTGCAGACTTGACGGTCAAAGGTTGGACTTGCATCTTTAAGATCAACTCTTGCGTGGCTGTAACCATCTCACATCCGCATCGCTGGCTACTAGTGAAACTTTGTCTTCTTTTTCCAGCTTTCGCAGCACTTTCATTGTTACAATATGAAGCTTTTCATTGCTGCAGCTCCTCATCAAGATCTGTTTTTGCCTTTGAGATGCACCTGCATAACCATATCCATCCTGTCCTTGCTGCTAACCCATCATGTCAGCTCATCCCCTCAGCTTATCCATCTGCTCACCACTTGCTTGTTGTAACAATCTAGTATTAGTCTCCCTAAATCTTCCAGAAGCTAATATATCTATATTTTGGCTTTTCAGAACCACCTGAGTTTGTGCTGAAACTCCCTGCCATTAAGTTTGTGAAGCAGGGTGAGTCACTCCGTCTGGAGTGCAAAGTCAGTGGCACAGCCCCCCTTAAAGCGACCTGGTACAAACATGACACCAAGGTCACGGATGGGGGCAACTACAGGACATCATTTGTTGACTCAGTAGCAGTCCTGGAACTGCTCTCCACCAGCTTTGATGATGATGGAGTTTATACCTGCGAAGCTCAGAATGATGCTGGCAGTGTCAGCTGCAGCACCACACTTACCGTGAAAGGTCAGCCTCTCGATGACTTCATAATCATCATTTACTAATCATGGTCTGACTTTTTAAAGCGCTGGCTATTAAGCGTGATGTTGAAATTAACGTCAAAGTTTTGTTGCTTAAAGCTGGAATACATAACAATTATTTAATAATTTTATAAATCCATCCAGAATGGTGGAGTATTGTTAAATGCTCAAGTTGGAAACTTTAATTCTTGTTCCATTTTCCTCCACTGATAATTCAGCTTGTTGTGCTGCCCCTATGTTTGGGCACAGCCAATAAAAACATGCTGGAACCTTTTCATTCAAATAAACTCATTTTCACAAATCATCATCAGACATCTTAGCTGTACCTCATTTGTCTTTCCAGTGAGGCCTCCAACATTCAACATATTTTCCCCAAAAATAGGCACTTTCAAAAATGTTCCACTAAAGTCATGTTAGCTGTAATTCAAAAGAATCTAACAATCACCAGTCTTTGTTAAGATTTCTACCATTTGAGCTGTATTTCCAACAAACTTTACAAGTTTTTGTTCCATGATCTATCAATAAAAACATTTCAGCTCATCTTACTGCACTTACACCCTGACAAGTCTATTTAGACTTTAGTCACAATAAATTCCATGTAAATGGACCTTCTTAGCTTTAGTGTCCATAAATTTACCCAACTAGGCAGCCGCAACTAAGGTTCCACCAACTTTGCCACTACCTTAACTGTAGATTGGATGAACTTCCTTAACACCACCATCTTGGATGTTGGCGTTTTGCCACTGAAAAGTGTGACGACACATAAAATGTTATGGATTCCAGCTTTAATATTTCGTTATGGATAATTTTTCCGTGTTTACCTTAACTTTAACAGTTTCCTGATCTTTTTATAGAACCTCCATCTTTTGTCAAAGTACCTCAGCCTGTTGAAGGGCTGAAGGGTAAGGACGTGAGTCTGTACTGCGAGATAAGCGGTACAGCTCCGTTCCAGATCACCTGGTTCAAAGACAGGAAACCTCTGATGGAGAGCAGGAAGTATAAGATGGTGAGCGAGGGCAGCTCGGCAACGCTGCATATCATTGGGATAGAGTCCTCGGATGCCGGCGAATACGAGTGCAAGGTGTCAAACAATGTAGGAAGTGACACCTGCCAGACATCAGTTAAACTCAGAGGTCAGTAGAAATTGCGATAAGTCATAACTTTAACATAAAGTGCTTGTCACCTTGCTGACTTTGCCTTTTGCGCTGTTTTTCTCCTCTCTTCAGAACCACCGTCGTTTGTGAAGAAACTGTCAAACATGACAGTGATACTGGGAGAGGAGGTGACCCTTGTGGCCACTGTTAAAGGCTCTGAACCCATTACTGTGTCCTGGGTTCAAGACAAGGATCACATTCTCAGGGACGGTGACAACAGGAAAATCACCTTTGAGAACAACCAGGTCGCTCTTAAAGTCTTTAAGGCTGATGCAACCACGGCAGGCAAATACACCTGCCAACTCAGAAACGATGCTGGGAGTGTGGAGTGTTTCGCTAACTTGACTGTTCTAGGTTTGTAATCAAATAATTCTCTCTTTCTCTTGCAGTTTTTTTTGGTCATCTTTCCTCCTGCAGGTTTGATTAAGAACATGTCCTCCTTCTTCTGTGTTGTTTCCAGAACCTGCTAAGATCATTGACAAGCCTGATGCTCTCAGCGTGACGGCAGGCGACATCGCTGCACTCGAGGTCAAAGTGTGCGGAACCCCAGAGCTGATACCGAAGTGGTTCAAGGATGGAGTCGAACTGGCCTCTGGGAGGAAATACAAGATCTCATTTTCCCAGATGATTTCCAGCCTGAATGTGCTCTCTGCTGAGAAGGTGGACTCTGGAGAATATACATTTGAGGTTATGAACGAGGTCGGGAAGGACCTGAGCAAAATTAACCTCACTGTTTTAGGTTGGTATTCTGTTCCATCTTGGTTTGGCTCTCCAAAAGACAAATACTTTAACATACAATTTATTTTATTCCTGTTACTATTATAGTTTTTTTTCTTTAAGTTTTTAAATGAAAATGTTAATAATGTTATGTTTACCCATGTCCTAAAAGAATCCCTTGTTGTAACATGTCCATTTCTGGTCTACTCTCAGTTGCCTTGCATTATGCAAAGGTTTTAGATGTTATTTCAGAACAGATAAATTATTTAAAGAATATTATACATAAAATTTAATGCACTCATTAGAAAATAAATTGTTCTCTTTTAGCCGACCTTGGTCAAACAAACTTATCAATCAGCTTCAGTAGTGCTAATTATGGAGTTCCTCAGGGATCAGTTCTCGGGCACTTGCCATTTTCCATTTTCCATGCTAGGACTATTAATAAAAAAAAAACACAATGACAGTTACACTGCTATGCTGATGATACCTAGTACTATCTTTCATTTGACAGTAATAACACAGATTAATCAAACTCAACATGTGCATTTTAGATTTCAACCACTGGAGGGCTTCAGACTTTCTACAGTTAAACTCAGAGATAATTACCATCGGACCAGACTTATCACAGAATGTACTTCTTCCTATCTAAATTCTTTTTTTTTTGGAACATTAGTTGCAGTTGTAGAAACCTATGTATTATGTACTATCCATGATTTTTCCAATTAAATATGTTTTATTTTCTATATTGGTCCAACATATAATCACAGCCCATTTGCATTTATTTTGATGCACGTCTGTCTCCTTGTTTCCATTACCAAACAGATAAGATCATTCCTCCAGTATTCACAAGGAAGTTGAAGGATTGCAACACAGTGGTTGGAGCAGCTGGAGAAATGGAGTGTAAAGTTTCTGGCTCTCCACCTTTCACCATCTCATGGTACCACGACGGGGAAGAGATCCAGAGTGGACCAAACTATGAGATTTCATTCAGCAACAACAGCTGCATGCTCAAAGTGTCCACGCTGAAGCTGTCCGACTGTGGAATGTATAAATGTAAAGCCGTGAACAAGGCCGGTTCCAGTGAAACCATGTCCTCACTGGTTGTAAAAGGTCAGAAACTAAAAACAGAGAGACTGCTTGTTGCACTTCTTCTTAGAATAATTACATTTGATGTTCTGGAAAAATTGTTTCCTACTAAATTCAATGTGCTTTTCTACCGTCTGTTTGTGTCCAGAACCTCCATCCTTCGTGGTGGCGCCGCAGCCGATGGACGCCATGCCCGGCTCCAACGTGACGTTCTCCGCCATGGTGAAGGGCAGCGCGCCCCTCAAACTGAAGTGGTTCAGAGGAACGAAGGAGATCCTTACCGGACACGGCTGTAACTTCTCCCTGAAGGACAACCAGGTCATCCTGGAGCTCTTCAATGTGGACAGATCTCACGCCGGAGAGTACACCTGTCAGATCATTAACGAGGCAGGGAAGGAAAGTTGCCCCGTTAATCTCACTGTCAAAGGTCAGTCTGATGTCACCATTATACTTTTCCTCAATCATTCCAAAATATATAGATAAGGCATGTCTCTGTTTTTGTAAAATATTTAAATCCATGCTGCAGTTAGCTCTATCAGGGAGCAGCCATTGATACTGGATAACAAACAATTAGCAACAGTTATATAATAATAAATCAGTGAGTATGTACAATAATAGGTCTAAAGATATTGGGTTGCTGTTTAAATAAATTAAAAACAACAAACTGTACAGTTTTTAATTCAGTATATGCAAATTAAATAATCATAATCACAAAACATTGATTTTAATGTCTTTTTTTTGTTGTTTTATAACTGAACTCTGTCTGTTTGTGTCGCTCAGAGCCGGCCGCCTTCTCTAAGAAGCTGAAGGACGTGTCGGTGGAGAAAGGCAAACCCCTGACGCTGGAGTGCACCTACACCGGAACTCCTAAGATCACCGTGAACTGGTACAAAGACGGCCAGCAGATCTTCGCTTCCTACAAATACAACATCACTACAACAGAAAGCTCCTGCATCTTCGAGTGCCTGAGCACTGATGACAAGGAGGCGGCGGGGAGGTACTCCTGCGAGGTGTCCAACGACGCCGGGAAGGACAAGTGTGACGCTGTTGTGTCCATCCTCGGTCAGTCCTGCTTCTTTTCGCTAAGACTCATTTTTCATAGAAACATTTTAAATGTGTCAGCATGATTTTTTAAGTTCTGTCACATCATAATCTTAGCTTAGTTCAGCTAACTATAGGACAAGCAGCAGCTCCACTCAAAAGATGAAATGTCTCCAAATATGACTGTTGGTCCAACTGACCAGATATGAAGGTCTGTGACTCACACAAACAGCTGTTAAACATATGAATCCACTGATGACATGAGAAACATGTAACTTTACATTAATTACTATTTTTATTTTTTCAGACATTGGTGGTATTTTACCCCCCTAAAATTTTCTAATATATATCAGATTTCATTGTGTCGGCTGAAAACCAATTATTCGTGTTCCAAAGGAATTTTATATTTTAACCAGCATTAGGTGCAAAACCAAAATGTTTGTGTAAACTGGGTATAAGATTCAAAAGACTATAAAAAGAAAGATCAGAGACACTGGTCGTGTCGTCTATGCAGTACCCGCTCTGACCAGCAGGTGTCAGGCTCCTCACTGATGTTTTCCTGCTGTTTGTCCCCACAGAGCCGCCGTACTTTGTGGAGTCCCTGGAGCCGATGGAGGTGACGTCAGGAGACGCCGTGTGTCTGAAGTGTCAGGTGGCGGGAACGCCCGATATCAAAGTGTCCTGGTTCAAGGCGGACGGGAAGGTCCGGTCCAGTCCCACCTGCAAGCTCGAGTACTCAAAGGGTGTCGCCTGTCTGAAGCTCAGCAAGGCCACCAAGGCCGACATCGGAGAGTACACCTGCAAGGCTGAGAACCAGATCGGTTCTGCCTCCTCCACCTGCAGACTCTCTGTGCAAGGTAACCACCTCATTCTACCGTTAAAAAAATCGCTCTGAGTGTGAAATTTTGTCTTGTCCTTACTGATTGCTTGTTTTCTTGTGAATAATATATATATAAAACACAATGTTATATCTTTGAAAATAATTATTTAAGTAGATTTAATTTAATTTAATTAACTGAATGTATACAATAATGTATTATGAAACGTTATTGGTGAAACTGGTGAAAAAATTGGATGTTATCGTCAGAATTCCTTGTTCTTTTGCGAAAAACAAAGTTTGCATTTTTGTTCCCCTTTTTGTTTTATATTTTATTTTTCTCAGCTTTGGACATGGGCAAGGAGAATTATTTTTTCATGTTTTTTTATTTATTGAAGATACTGAAATAATAACGTTCCTGCATCTTCTCCACCTCCAGAGGCCAAAACGCCGCCATCATTCCCCAAGAAGATCACAAGCCTGCAGCAGACGGAGGGTCAGCCCGTCCGCTTCGAGTGCCGTGTCGCCGGCTCGTCACCCATCGAGGTGGCGTGGATGAAGGACGGCGAGCCCCTGAAGCAGGGCGGAGACTTCTCCATGCTGTACGACGACAACACGGCCGTGCTGCAGATCGGCTGCGGCGAGATGAGGCACTCCGGGGAATACACCTGCGTGGCCACTAACAGCGTAGGCTCCGCCTCCTGCAGAGCCAAGCTCACGCTACAAGGTCGGTGCAGCGCCAACACATTTTCTTTGTTGTTTATAATCTGCAGGAGTTCAGTTCCTCAACCTCCTCCTTCGGCCTGAGAACTGTTTTTAAATCCCAAAAGTCACTTCACTTTCTCTGAATTTTTACTTTGACACCAATGCAAACAGTAAAACTGATGAAATATAGTTTTAAATGCTACACAAAATAGGAAGACAGTAGTTTTTAAGGGTAGTTTAAGAACTCAACCCAATAGATCAAAAAATTTAAAGAACAATGAAAATATAACAATAAAATAAATTTTAAAACTAAATTATTGTATACAAATATTTGATTAATACCCAGAGGAACAAACTGCCTTTGTTTTAATATGTTACCATTGAAATTTTGTATTATTATCTCCTTTGAAAAGGATAGCACCCTGAGCTACCTCTTCTGTATGAAAAGTGTTTTATAAATGGATGTATTATAATTATTATATATAAAAAACTAAAACTGATGAAAAAGACAAACCAACACTAACAATAATGTCAGTAAACGTACATTATATAACAATAACAGCTGCTATAATAATAATAATCATGAGAACAATAATAATATCAAAAGACTAATAAAATCCATAAGAAGGAAAAATATCTGATATGTAAAATACAATAAAAAAGTAAAGAATGTATTTAAACTGCTATTAATTGAGGTTTTAACTCTTTAGCTGCTGTCTGATGTCACAAAAATCAAACTGCACTGTGTTATGAGT
>JAOWBC010000002.1:24058725-24071262 GCA_028566105.1 Hypoplectrus providencianus | reverse complement strand
CTTCCAAAGGATTCAATGTCTCTGAAGGAGAAACAACAAAAATTACCTAAAACTAAAATGGTTGCAGATGAACAAATCCCATCAAAGTCTGTCAAAGTTAAGGATAAAATTCAAAGAGTGGCTCCTATTACAGATGGTACATCCGAAAAACTTGAAGAAATCACAGAAGCAGAATTTATAGCTGTTGATGAGGAAATTAATGTGGCAGATGGTATTCCTCCAAAAGAATCAATGTCTCTGATGCAGAGACGAAAAAAGTCAGCTGAAACTAAAGAGAGTAAAGACAAACACATGCCAGCAAAGCTTTTCAAAGTTAAGGATATAACTGAAAAAGCCATCATAGATGGTACACCTGAAAAACATGCAGAAATGAAAGAAATCAACATAAAGGATGCAAAGTTTAATGAGGATATTAATACAACAGAGAGGAAATCAGTATCTTCACAAGAACAACGACAAAAACCTGTAGAGATTATCATTGAAAAAGATAAACTAGAAGTCAGCAAAGTTAAGGATAAAACATTTAAGGTCACTCCACTCACAGAGACAAAAACAAGTCAGGAACTCATTGACAGAAAGATTTCAGTTGCACCTTTTATGGAGGAAACTTCTGCAGAACTGGAAGAAGCTCCTGATAAGCTTGCAGAAATCAGAGAAACTAAATTTTCAGCAGTTGATGAGGAGATTCAAGTTGTCAAGCATATTTCTCCAAAGGATTCAATGTCTCTGAAGGAGAAACAACAAAAATTACCTAAAACTAAAATGGTTGCAGATGAACAAATACCATCAAAGTTTGTCAAAGTTAAGGATAAAATTCAAAGAGTGGCTCCTATTACAGATGGTACATCCGAAAAAGAAATCACAGAAGCAGAATTTACAGCTGTTGATGAGGAAATTAATGTAGCAGACAGTATTACTCCAAAAGAATCAATGTCTCTGATGCAGAGACGAAAAAAGTCAGCTGAAACTAAAGAGAGTAAAGATAAACGCATGCCAGCAAAGCTTTTCAAAGTTAAGGATATAACTGAAAAAGCCATCATTGATGGTTCACCTGAAAAACATGCAGAAATGAAAGAAATCAACATAAAGGATGCAAAGTTTAATGAGGATATTAATACAACAGAGAGGAAATCAGTATCTTCACAAGAACAACGACAAAAACCTGTAGAGATTATCATTGAAAAAGATAAACTAGAAGTCAGCAAAGTTAAGGATAAAACATTTAAGGTCACTCCACTCAAAGAGACAAAAACAAGTCAGGAACTGATTGACAGAAATATTTCAGTTGCACCTTTTATGGAGGAAACTTCTGCAGAACTGGAAGAAGCTCCTGATAAGCTCGCAGAAATAAGAGAAACTGAATTTTCAGCAGTTGATGAGGAGATTCAAGTTGTCAAGGATATTTCTCCAAAGGAATCAATGTCTCTGAAGAAAAAACAGCTAAAATTACCTAAAAATAAAAATGTTGCAGATGAACAAATCCCATCAAAGACGAGCAAAGTTAAAGATAAAATTCAAAAAGTTGCTCCTGTTAGAGGTGATACACCCGAAAAACAAGCAGAAACTAAAGAAATTGTCACAAAGCATGCAGACTTTGATGAAGAGATTGATACAACAAAGAGTGAGACTGAGACAGTATCTTCAAAGGAACTACAACAGGAACTTACCAAACCTCAACAGATTATCATTGAAAAAGACAAACTAGAAGTCAGCAGAGTGAAGGATAAAACATTTAAGGTCACTCCACTCAAAGAGACAAAAACAACTCAGGAACTGATTGACAGAAAGATTTCAGTTGCACCTTTTATGGAGGAAACTTCTGCAGAACTGGAAGAAGCTCCTGATAAGCTCGCAGAAATCAGAGAAAGTGAATTTTCAGCAGTTGATGAGGAAATTCAAGTTGTCAAGGATATTTCTCCAAAGGAATCAATGTCTCTGAAGAAAAACCAGATAAAATTACCTGAAACTAAAAAGGTCGAAGATGAAGAAATCCCATCAAAGATGATCAAAGTTAAAGAAAAAATGCAAAAAGTTGCTCCTGTTAAAGGTGATACACCAGAAAAACAAGCAGGAACTAAAGAAATTGTCACAAAGCATGCAGACTTTGATGAAGAGATTGATACAACAGAGTGTGAGACTGTATCTCCAAAGGAACTACCAAACAAATTTACCAAACCTCAACAGATTATCATTGAAAAAGACAAACTAGAAGTCAGCAAAGTTAAGGATAAAACATTTAAGGTCACTCCACTCAAAGAGACAAAAGCAACTCAGGAACTAATTGACAGAAAGGTTTCAGTTACACCTTTGATGGACAAAACTTCTACAGAAGTGGGAGAAGCTCCTGATAAACTCACAGAAATCAGAGAAAGTGAATTTTCAGCAGTTGATGAGGAAATTCAAAAAGTAGAGGATATTTCTCCAAAGGAGTCCATGTCTCTGAAGAAAAAACAGCTAAAATTACCCAAAACTAAAAATATTGCAGGTGAACAAATCCCATCAAAGATGAGCAAAGTTAAAGATGAAATTCAAAAAGTTGCTCCTGTTAAAGGTGATACACCTGAAAAACAAGCAGAAACTAAAGAAATTGTCACAAAGCATGCAAACTTTGATGAAGAGATTGATACAACAAAGAGTGAGACTGAGACAGTATCTCCAAAGGAACTACAACAGGAACTTACCAAACCTCAACAGATTATCATTGAAAAAGACAAACTAGAAGTCAGCAAAGTTAAGGATAAAACATTTAAGGTCACTCCACTCAAAGAGACAAAAGCAACTCAGGAACTGATTGACAGAAAGGTTTCAGTTACACCGTTGATGGACGAAACTTCTGCAGAAGTGGAAGAAGCTCCTGATAAACTCGCAGAAATCAGAGAAAGTGCATTTTCAGCAGTTGATGAGGAAATTCATGTGGCGGACAGTGGTCCTCCAAAGAAATTAAGATCTCTGAAGGAGAAACCACAAAAGATATCCAAAACTAAAAAGGTCGAAGATGAACAAATCCCATCAAAAATTGTCAAAGTTAAGGATAAAGCTGAAAAGGTGACTCCAATTGAAGCTGGAAAACATGAAGAAACTAAGGGAATTCCCAGAAAACATGTAGAGTTTGATGAGAAAATTGATACAAAAGCATTTCCACAAGAACCACAAGAGGAACCTATCAAACCTCCAAAGATTATTGTTGAACAAGACAAACTAAAGCTCAGCACAGTTAAGGATAAAACATTTAAAGTTACTGCACTTAAAAAGGTGGAAACATCACCAGAGCAAATTGAAAGAATGATGGAGGATACTCCTGAAGAGCTGGAAGTCGCTCATGAGAAACTTGCAGCTGATGAGGAAAGTCATGTGGCAAATGGTATTTCTCCAAAAGAATCAGTGTCTCTAAAGGACAACCAACAAAAATTACCCAAAATTAAAAAAGTTGCAGACCAGCAAATCCCACTGAAATTGATCACAGTTAAAGAAGAAATTGTAAAGGTGACTCCCACTGAAGATGAGTCACCAGAAACACAGGAACAACAAATTAACAGAAATGTGTTAGATACATCCGAGGAGCTAAAAATACCATACACTGAATCTTTGGTGGAGCAAGATACTCAAAAATGTATTACTATTCAAGAAACAAGAAAGGAAGACACAAAGACAAAAAGATTTCAGAAGTTACCAAAGGGCGGTGAAAAAATAGATGAAGAATTCCAGTCAATGGTTGTCCAGACCAAAGATAAAAAAGGCCAAACACAGGAAATGGGTCAGTTTTTGAGGGTAGATGCTGCTAAGGAAATTGGACTTGAAGAAACTGATAAATCAGAGCCAGTTTATCTTAAGAATGATAAACCTCAAAAAGAAAAAAAGTCAGCTAAATCCAAAGAGATTACAGTTGAAGAAGTTGAAGCCAAGATCGTCACAGCTACAGCTGAATACGAGGGTGCTGTATCTTTTGATGCAACAAAAATGAAACCAGAGAAAATTGAAAGAATGCCACCAGTGGTACCTGCGATGAAGGATGCAGCTGGGAAAGGTATCACAATCAAAGATAAAGATGTTGAAACAGAAATCCCACAACACAGGATTTCTTCTGATGATCTCATAAAAGACATTTCTTCAAGAAAGGAAAAAGAGATTCCAGCTGAAGAAATCAGATCTAATTTAGTTCCTGTTCAAAGTAAAACAGACAAAGTGCCTTCCATTGAGAGGGAGACTCTGAAAAGACAGGAACAAATTGACAGCACAGTCTCAGAGATGCCTGGGACTGATTCAAGTGTAGCTCTGCAAGACAAACCTTATAAAGACAGAGCAGCTGAGGAGATCCAGGCCGAGACGTTAAAAATGACCACCGAGGACAAAACCACCACAGTTCTTCCAGACGAAGAGATAAAAACCAGACAAAAGCAAATACAAACAAAGCCAGCAGTAAGAGATGCAAGAGACGCAGAGTTAAATGAGATTCAGTCAAAGAAATCAAAAGCCCTGAAAGAGGAAGGGCAGAGGAAGGACAAAGTTGCAAGTATTCCCAAAGTAGTGCAGACCAAGACAGTTACAGTTAAAAATGAATATGGTACAGTTACTCCTTTGGAAGTATTAGAAATGAAACAAGAACAAGTTAAAAGAAAGTTTGTGGCAGGGCCTATGGAAGAGGTTGCAACTGAAAAATCTCAGACAGTTAAAGATGGAGGTGATATATCAGGTACTTCTAAAGATGTTACAGTTGAAAAAACCAGAGCCAAGAAAGACATTGGTGAAGATAAACCAGAGAAAACTAAAGTTAAACGAAAGGTTTCAGGTGCAGCAAAGACAGAAGTTACTTATGAACATGCTTTGGTAGAAAACCTTCCAGCAGTGGACACAATCACCACAGTTCTTCCAGCTGAAGAGTTAAAAATCAAAAAGACCAAAGAAGAAACAAAAACAACAGTTTCTCCTCTAAGAGAGGAGAGAACGGATGAGTCGGAACACATTTCACAAAAGAAAGGAGCAACAAAAACAGATAAAGGACTGAAGCTTGATCAAACAGAGATTATGAATAAAGATGTTCAAACAAAGAAATCACTAAAAGAGAATGGCCAAAGATCAGGCAAAGGTTCAAAGACTTCTCTTGAGGAAGTGCAGTCCAAGACGGTCTTGGTAAAAGATGAATATGGTAGTGTTACTCCATTTGAAGTAATAGAAACAATAGAGGAACAACTGGAAAGAAAATTTTCATTAGCTCCTGTGATGGAGTTTGCATCTGAAAGATGCCTGATAGTGACAGAAGGAGATGTTAAATCAGACACTCTCAGGAGTTATATCACACCTGATGAGCTTGTGAAAGATATCGCATCAAGAACAGAGAATGTTTATAAGATGGATGATATTTATCCAGTAGAAAAGAAATCTGTAAGGGACACTGCAGTTGAACAAGTCAAGTCAAAAATGCATGTTGTTCAAGATCAAACAGAGAAACTTTCTCCCGTTGAAGATGAATCACCTGAAAGACAAGAACAAATTAAAAGAAAGGATTTTGATACATCCAAACCAGAAGTGACATGTCAACATTCTGCGGTGGAGCAAGACGCTACAGTCAAACATACAGTAAAAGATAAAACCACCACAGTTTCTCCAACCGAAGAAATAAAATCCAAACAAAAGCAAATAGAAAGAAAAAAAGCTGTAACAGAGTCTGCCAATACGGAAGGCAAAGATTTTCAGTCAAAGACATCTAAATCCCTTAAAGAGAAAGAACAGAAGGTGGAGACGTTTGCAAGAGTTCCCTTTGAAGAAATGCAATCCAAGACAGTTCCAGTTAAAGATAAATATGGTAGTGTAACCCCATTTGAAGTCGCAGAAACAAAACAAGAACAAGGTGAAAGAACAGTTTCAGTCGCACCTGTAATGGAGGTTGCGTCTCAACGATGCCTTATAGTAACAGAAGGAGATCTTAAATCAGACACTCTCAGGAGTTATATCACACCTGGTGAGCTCGTGAAAGATATTGCATCAAGAAAAGAGGATGTTTATGAAATGGATGGTATTTCTCCAAAAGAAAAGAAATCTGTAAGGGACACTGCAGTTGAACAAATCAAGTCAAAAGTAGACATTGTTCAGGATCAAACAGGGAAGGTCACTTCCATTGAAGAGGAATTACCTGAAAGACAAAAGCTAACAGATACAAAGATGCCTGTATCAAAGGCCACTGCCACAGAGACCAAAGACATTCAGTCAAAGAAATCAAAATCTCTTAAAGAGAGGGAACAGAAGTTGGACAAAGTTATGGTGCAGTCCAAGACAGTTCCAGTAAAAGATGAATACAGTAGTGTAACTCCATTTGAGGTCACAGAAACAAAACAAGAACAAGGTGAAAGAACAGGTTCAGTTGCACCTGTGATGGAGGTTGCAGCTGAAAAATATCTCATAGTTAAAGATGGAGATATTAAACCAGACACCCTTCAGAGATTTACTTCATCTGACAAGCTTGTAAAAGACATAACATCAAGGACAGAAGACATTTATGAATCCAGTAAGGTTTCTTTTATAAGTCCAGAGTCCACAAAGGAAAGTGTTTTAATTAAAGAAGCCAAAAGCCAAGTTGTGCCTGACAAAATTGCATTTGATGATATAATATCAACAAAACAGAAACTAACTCAACAAAAAGCTGAATTGTCAGCTGTTTCGCACCAAAAGACCAAGAAGACATTGGTAGGAGAAGATGCTAGAGCAGACATAGTGATCAGTGACATTGAGAAACCTGTTTCTCCAAAAGATCAAGAAGAAGTTACAGTTAAAGGCATTCAGTGTAAAACAGACACTGTAAAAGACATTTTTCAAAGTATTACTCCAGATGTAGAAAGAAAGCAGGGAGAAATAAAAAGAAAAGTTTCAAGGATGCCTGTGGTTGATGCTGCACATGAAAAACCCCTGAATATGAAAGAACAAAATATTATTTTAGATACTTCACAAAGGCACATCTCCCCTGACGATCTAGTAAAAGACATTACGTCAAGAAAAACAGAGGCTTACAAGTCAGAGGATATTTCTTTAAAGAAAAATGAATCCTTAACAGATAGAAGACAGGAGTTAGGTCAAACTGAAGAGATCAACATGCAAAAAAGCAAGTCAAAGGATGAAATAATAGGTGACAAAACCTCCAAAATGACTCGAGTTGAAAAAACTGGAGCAGAGTCCACCACTAAAGGATTACTGCAAGGCCAAGATACTTCAGATAAATACGCCAGATCTATTGTCGGAGTTACTGCAGATACTCAAATGCAGACTTTGCATGAAAGTGATGAATCTGATTTTATGGTCAAAGATATTCAGTCAAAGATAGTTGCAGTTAAAGATAAAAGAGCTAGAGTTAGTCCCACTGAAGGAACAAAATCAAAGCTGGAACAAATTGAAAGCAAATTTGCAGAATTACCTGCAACTGGGGTAACATCTAAAGAATCACTTGTAGCAGATTATAGACCAGAAAAATATACAAAAAAAGAAATTCCTGAAGACAGAATCAAAACACAAGAGGTTAAAATAGACACTAGGGGTGAAGAAGAATGGTCAAAAACAGTCATGCTTATTGAGAAAGCTCCTAATATTACTTCCGCAGACAGAATGAAACAAGAAGAAACTGAAAGACAATCCAAAGTTACATCACTGTTGGAGGCAGCACCAAAAGAGCATGATGCTATGGAAAGACACTTGAAGATGAGTAAACCCAAAGAAATTACAACTGAAACAGTGATAGAGAAAGACAGAATAATCAAAGATTTTCATGACAAAGGAAAACAAGCAATGAAATCCATCGAACAAAAACAAATCAAAGGTGATCAGTTAGTTGAACCCACAAAAAGAAGTGAGGGAATACTTAAAGAGGTGGAGATTTCTGAAAAATACAAACCTGCACTTGCAGAATTAAAAGTGGACGCTGATTTGCATGAGCCCACAATCAGAAAACCATCAGTAACAGATGAAACCAAACCAAAGGCGGTAGAGAAGAAGACTGAAGACTACAAAACAGACTATCCAGGACATGGAGACGATGTCACCAGGAAACTGGAATCAGAAGTCAAGCAGTTGTGTTTGAAAGCAGAAGTCCAATACATCTCTCCTCAAGAAGTTGAAACCTTAAGCAGAAAGAAGGGAGAAGCTCAGTCCATCATAGAAACCAGGGTTTTGTCTTTGGAACCAGAAGGGAACGAGCATGTCGCCCTTCGGGAATCTTCCAGAGGTATAGAGGGAAAAATGTTATGTGTCACTGAGCACGTGTTTTATCTGAGCACCAAACATTGTTGTGCACCTCTTCGAACCATAGCTCTCCATCGTCATCATTAAGAGGAAATCATGTCATATCACCCATTCTGTTTGGGCACAAGCTGTTTTCCTGCTCATTGTGAAGAAACGCCATGCTGTCGACTGAGACAGCCTTTTTTGGTTTCTAAACCACCACAACTTTTTGTTGGGTTTTTCTCATCATTCTATCTAATTGTGTTTGTTGTGTCTGTTCTGTCTCACTTTACCTGTGTGTACTGAGACAAAATGTTTTTCAGACGAGATGTTTTGTGAACGTTTCTTTGAAATTACTTCCATTTTTTAAATCTGTCTTCCATCCTTTTGTGTTTCCATTGTGGATCTTCCTTGTTCACTTTCTGTTGTTTGTCTCTGCATGGTTCAGTGCTCACCCCGTCTGTCTTAATGAGGTTCTAATTGTCTTAAAATTTCATTTTCAAGTTCCTGTGAAGGAGAAGGAGTCTCCACCACAAGTCAAAGAAGCGCTGGTAAAGCCAGCCACTCCTCAAGAAGGTACCAACTTCTCTTTCAAATGTGTTTATTGTCTTTTTGCCTTTGTGTGAAGGTTTTCTGAAGGCATTTGTCAGAAAATGTCAATCTTGAGCAAACAGAAAACCTGAAAAAGGAATAGTGGCCTGATTATTTTTACTGTCAAGCTCTCAGATCTGTATACAGGGTTTTTGGAGAGCTTTCTGTTGAATTCCCTCTTTGCCCTGTACTTGAAGAGAGCAAACCGCAGGCTGCTGTTAAAGTTCAAGAAGCTGCCAAAAGGCCTGAAGTCACTGAACCAACCAAGAAGTTGGAAAAGAAAATAACTCCTCAAGAAGAAGCAAAGCCAGGTATCCAAACAGTAATTCTTGAGTCTTGTGTGTTTTTCAGAAAGTTATTGTGTTTACTTTACAATACTCAAATTCCTTTTTTTATACCTGAAGTGGCAAAACCAAAGCCTGCAGTAAAGGCTGAAGAACCAACCAAGATTGCCGAACAGGAAAAACCAGCTGTGGTAGAAAAGATATCTCCTCCAACAGGTAGAAGTATATGACGGACTGAATTTGACACAACATCTTTGTTGGAGTTTTTCAGTCCTTGTCTTTTTTCACATCTTATTTTGACTCTTTAACTCCACATTTGTATGCTTCCGCTGTTATGTTGGTTTGTCTGGGTCGGTATAATGTTTAGCAGCAATGCAGTCTCTTGCTGTGGTCTTTTCATGTCGTTTTGTTTGTTCCATAATTCACTGACCTTTAATCCAACATCAGCATGTTGCATTTGTTCTTGGACACAAATTAACTTCATTTGAACTCTTTGCCTTTACTTATTACACTGTTTCTCACTTCTTGTTATGATACTGTTACATTGGCTCTTTGTCACAACTTTATCACTTGATAATACATTCTGTATTAGAATGTGTTTGATCAGGTCTTCCCATTTTTAAATGGGTGAAATGGCTGTTTATGACTGACTAAATGCCTAATTAACAACTTTTTGAACTATACTCCTGTATTAGATGAAACCAAGGGACCTGTCCAAGCACCAGGAGGAGTCAAGAAAGGTAAAATGATTGATTACCAATTACCTGCGTACATTTAGCCACACAGCCACGTCTAGGACTTATACAGCAGTTGTGAAGGTTCACATCCTATTTCTCCCTTTCACATTCTGTTTCTGTTAGATCTCTCCTAGATCTTACCTTAACCAGGTTAATGCTGGTGAATCAAATCATTAGCTAGAGATGGGACACTAATGGCCGTTAAAAAAACAAGCTCTAATTGGCTTATCAGAGAAATAATTTTAAAACAATTTAAAATAAATAATGTGAAATGTGTGTCTGTTTTTCCGTTGTGTTCTGTGATAGTTGTCTTTTCTTGGTCTGTCTGTTTTGTTACTGTAACAGTAGACATGATTTTTTTAAAATCACTTTTGTATCATAAAATATTTGAGAATATTATGTTTTAGTATTTTTTTGTATTTCCATATTTATTTCTCTTTTTCCAAGTATGTATGTGTGTTTGTACTATTCGTGGTGTCTGTTAAGTGTAAGTAATGTCAAACCTTTGCTACCTTAGAACTTCTTCTGCCGAAAAAAGGTAAAATACAGACTGTGGAGGAGGGGACGTTTGAGATTCCCACTTTGAAGAAGGCAACCAGAATCATAAAAGAAGTGGAAGAGGAGCATGAGGTTGTCAAACTCAAGAAAGTCCCATCAGCTCCGGCTAAAGAGCCGGAAGAGCTAAAGCTGCAGAGGGGCACAAAGACCACTGTCGTTAATGTTGAGGAGATGGTACAAAGAGAGGAAGCTGCCGAGGTTTCCTTTGTCACCAGGAGACCTGCGGAGGAGAGGACACCGCGAGACAGAGCAGATGTGGTGAAAAAGCCACAGCTTGTGGAGCCAAAAGAAAAAGAACAAGAAGAAGCTCCTAAAGATGCATGGACCCGCAAGAAACCTGTTCCCAAAGATGAAGAACCAGAAGAAAAGATTTCTTTGAAGAAAACTCCCAAGACACCAAAAGAAGAAGAACCTGCTCCCCCTAGTGCCGCCTTGAAGAAGGTGAAAAAATTGCCTTCAGATGAAGCTGAACCAGAAGTCATCAAACTTAAACCATTTGAAAAGCCTGTTAAACCAGTGGAGGAGCCAGAGAAAGACCAGAAGGAGAGGCCTGACAGGGATACTGTACCTTTCCAGAAGTTAGAGAGGAGTCCCAGAGAAGTGGAAACCAAAGAACCTCCCAAGAAACCTGAAAAAGCTCCTCTGGAGGTCAAGGAACCAGCCAAGGTACTGAAGCCAGTAGATAAAAAGAAAACTCCAGAGAAGGAGCCAGAAGAGGTCAAAGCACCCACCAAAGTGAAGAAAATCCCAACACAGGAACAAGAGGTTGAGAGCGTCAAGCTGAAGCCTTTTTCAAGGCCTTCCAAAGAGGCTGCAGAGCCTGAGAAGAAACCAGTCGAGGAGAAAGAGAAGAAGCCAGCTGCTGACCTGCATCGGCTTCGCACAAGTCCTGATGAAAAACCAAAAGAACGGGAGCCAGAGGCCAGACAGAAGAAACCTGAGGTCCCTGAAGCTCCAGAGAAGAAGCCGGAGAAGCCGAAGGAGGTAGAAGCAGTTCCAGCAGAGAAGAAAGCTTCTCCTGCACCAACTCCTGTTCAAAAACCTGAAAAGGTTCCTGAGGAGCCCAAACCTCTGCAGTTGAAGAAGGGGGTCATACCCAAGGTGAAAGAAGAGAAAGAAGAAGTGGCTCTGAAGCCTTTGGAACAGCTCAAGAAGGTTGAACTGAAAAAGACACCATCTCCCAAAGTTGAAAAGCTTAAAGATGAGGAAGCAATTCCTGTTGAGAAGAAGCCAAGTGTTGACAAACTCAAAAAGATTCCTAAAACGGTTTCACCAAAAGAATCTATTGAACCAGTGACTCTGAAAAAGGTCCCAAAGAAGCCGTCACCAGAGGAGCCTGCAGAAAAGCCTAAAGGCAAAGTCCCCTTGGTAAAGGAGGTCTCTCCTGGGGCTGTGCAGATGAGGAAGGTTGCCACCCAGCCAGAGGAGGAGGTATTTGAAGAGGAAGGTGAGGAGGAGGCCGAGCAGGAGGAAGAGGAGGCCTGGGGCTGGGAGCTGGTTCCCAGTGAGGACTGGGAGGGTGAAGGAGAGGAAGGTGCTCTGGAGGTTCCCGGGGTGACCAGGAGAGGTGAGATGGTGGTGGGCCCAACTCGTTGGGTGACGACCAAGAAAAACCTCCTTCATGCTCCGAATAATCTCTGCCCATTTCAACCTCATGCCGCCATTTCTGCCATCTTTACCTCATCATATTCTGAGTGTGACGCGTTTACGCCATCTCTTATATTCGTTAATTGTCATCCTGTTTGTCACACTGTTTGTCCATTTCCATTGCTTTTTTTGTCATTTCTGTTACGTCATTCATGTTTCTGACATTTCATTGGCCATTCCCATCATTCAACATTATCATTATCATGCCATTGTTATCATGCCAAATTCACTTTTCTGTTTGTTATTCCATTGTTTCCATGGTGTAAAAGCTCCATCACTTAGGTTTTAATTATACATTAGTCACCATTGTGCATTTTGTCTGCCATCATCATTTTATATATTTACCATCACGTTCATGTCATTCCCCTCTGGTTCATCGAACATTATATATCTACCGCTGCTGAGACATTGACATTAACCTTTGTTCACATTGTGTGCATCAAATTCATTTAAATTGTTTCTGAACAGAGGGACAACCAGCAGAAGAGGCAGGAAGAGGTAGAGGTAGAGGGCTGAAACGT
>JAOWBC010000002.1:24030065-24040987 GCA_028566105.1 Hypoplectrus providencianus | reverse complement strand
ATATTTATCCCTTGTTTAAACAGTTTCTTCAATAAAGTTAAATGTATACATGACTGATCTGCAGACTTGCTCTCCATTGTGACAGACTTCTTTTATTTTTACCAATTAAACTTCAGCCAAAGTACAGGAAACACACCTGCAAACATTTTTTCAAACATGAATGTCTTCCTGTCCCACAGAGACCCCGGTGGAGATCGTCAGGCCACCACAGGACGTGTTTGAACCTCCGGGCTCGGACGTCGTGTTCGAGGTGGAGCTCAACAAAGACAGACAGGAAGTGAAGTGGCTGAGGAACAACATGACAGTCGTACAGGGAGATAAATTCCAGATGATGAGCGAGGGTAAAATCCACAGACTGCAGGTCTGTGAGATCCGACCCCGGGACCAGGGAGAGTACAGAGTCATCGTTAAGGACAAGGACGCCAAGGCCAAGCTGGAGCTCGCAGGTGAGAGAAATGAACACTGAACCAAAAGTGTCCAGCCATGAATCTGGAGATGTTAGCGAGACTTAAGGTCAAGTTTCAGGGATGATTGAATTTAATGGAATAGATTCTCATTTTTATGTTCTTACTTGTATTATTTGTTTTGACTAGATCATGTTTTCCTCTTTTAATGTTTAAAAACACCTAATTTACTCATAAATATCATCCAGTCTTCTACATGTTTTGTCTAACCTCGCTGCAGTTTGGGAAAGACTCCAGTAGCACAGCAGGGGAACTTTCTACAGTGACAAATTTGCAATTAAAGCACTGAAATCAAAAACTACAGTCGAACACATTCCAGCAGGAATGTTACATGAATCAAGGAAGATATTACAACATTTACACCCAAGATTTATCATATAGCAACATATGGAAATCTAGAAACTAGATATGAGGAGCCAGAAAAAAAGCTTTTACTATTTACTCCCAGGAATTATTTCTAGATATTTTTTTTATATAAAACTTGGGAAAGTGGCGTTTTTCTGACGGCGTCCTCCTCTTCCAGCTGTGCCCCAGATCAAGACCACAGACCAGACCTACGTCACAGATGCCAGGAAGCCCATCACCATGGCGGTGCCCTACAGCGCGTACCCTCAGGCTGAGGCCGACTGGCTGTACAACAACCTGAGTCTGCCCAAAGACAACATCTACACATCCGCCGACCGCACAGAGTACCGCCTGAAGGACCCACTGAAGGCCGACGAGGGCCGCTACAAGATCATCATCAAGAACAAACACGGAGAGGGCGAAGCCTTCATCAACCTGGAGGTCATCGGTGAGTTTTCTGACGCTAAAACTGTTTTTACACTCTTTAAAAACAACTGTTGCTCCCTTTTCTGACAATAAATGTAACTTTGTCCTTGTTTTCTCTAGACGTCCCCGGACCCGTGAAGAACCTGCAGGTCATCGACACCGCCGATGGCGAGGTCAGCCTGGCGTGGGAGGAGCCTGAGAGCGATGGCGGTGCAAAGGTCACCGGCTACGTGGTAGAGAGACGCGACGTGAAGCGTAAGACCTGGACGCTCGCCACAGACCACGCAGAGAGTCCCGAGTACACGGTGACCGGCCTCCAGAAGGACTCCATGTACCTGTTCAGGGTCTGCGCCCGCAACAGGGTCGGCAGCGGACCGAACGTAGAGACCGACAAACCCGTACAGGCCAAGAACAAGTTTGGTAAGAAACATTTTCTCTGGAGAACTTATGGTTATTGATACTTAGACTGTAAATAAGTAATTATTGTTTAAAAAAATCTCCCTGATTCTGAAAAGCTGGAACATCGAATTTGTAAATGAAATTATAATAAGCAAAAAGCAATAATCTGCTAATCCTTTCGTCCACTTGAAAACTGTACAAAAATATACATTTTTTAAAATATATTTTTATTTAATTATTTTTTTTGTTTTAGTATTATTTCAAACAGTTTTTATATTTTGTAGTTATGAAAGAAAGAGAAAGGATGATTTTGTTTTGTTTTAAATTCTCTAAAATTTGTATGTGGGAACCAATCCAGGTCATTTCTATTAAACCTGCTCTGCTACATAAATGATACTTGGAATAAATAAATGACATTTGTTGATAAACTCCCAGAATGTTTCTGTGAGTTTCCTGAGATGTTCTCTGAATATTTCCAGATGTTCCTGACGCTCCTCTGAATGTCATTGTGGGAAATGTCTCCAAATTCGGCTGCACCGTCTCCTGGGAGCCTCCCGAGTCGGATGGAGGCTCTCCCATCACCTCTTACATCATCGAGCTGCGCGACAGGACGGCGGTGAAGTGGACGCCCGTCCAGATAACCAAAGCCGACGAGCTCAGCGCCATCGTCAACGACGTCATTGAGAACAAGGAGTACATCTTCAGAGTCAAAGCCCAGAACAAAGCTGGCGAGGGCAAGCCGAGCGCCGCCTCACAGCCCGTCAAGATCATGGATCCCATCGGTGAGCCTGGAGTCATTTCACTTTGTAGTTCAATAAAACACTTAAATATTAAATTACCTTCCCCAGATACAGATGATAATCTTTGTGTCTTTGTGTCATCCCTTGCAGAGCCACCCAGTCCTCCCCAGAACCTGGTCTGGCAGGACCAGAACAAGAGCTCGGTGCAGCTCTCCTGGGAGACTCCTCTGAGGAACGGAGGCAGCATGATCACCGGTTACATCATCGAGCGCTGCGAGGAAGGCACCGACAAGTGGCTCCGCTGCAACGCCCGCCTCTGCCCCGACCTCTTCTACAAGGTGCAGCTTCAGACGAACCCTCGGTTCTCTCTCTGATATGAGTTATCTCTCAAGTTGGAAAAAAGTGCTTCACAATAAAAGCCCTGCAGCTGCTGCTTTCGTATCGAGGGTTTCAAAGTAAAAGCCCTCAAATTGCTTTTCTGTGTTGTAACTGTAACTTTTACTTTCAGGTTTCTGGTTTGAAATATGGAGCCAAGTACAACTACAGAGTGTTTGCTGAAAATGCTGCCGGAGTCTCCGACCCGTCGAACATCATCGGACCTCTGTTGGCTGATGACCTGCACGGTGAGACAAGACAGCGTCTTTACCATTTTTGATTTGTCTTTGTTCTGTTTTCTTTCTAAACTGTTGTCAATTAAAAAGAATTATTAAACCAATTTCCATACAAATGTAGTAAAAGCATATTTAGTGTTTCAGTTCTCATCATGCATCTGTTTCCTCTCCAGTTGGTCCAACCTTCGACCTGAGCGCTTTCAAAGACGGCTTGGAGGTGATCGTCCCTCAGCCTCTCACCATCAGAGTCCCCATCACCGGATACCCGACTCCTGTCGCCAAGTGGACCTTCGGAGAAAAGGAGCTGTCCACTGCTGACGAGCGTATCACCATGACTACCAGGTCCACATTCACAGAGCTGATCGTGACGCCGAGCGTCCGCCCGGACAAAGGCACCTACACCCTCCAGCTGGAGAACGACGTCACTTCTGTCAGCGGAGACATCGAAGTCAACGTCATCGGTACGCCAGCAGCAACTGATTTGCTTTCAGTTGAACTGAAGCAGTTTACTTGAGAAATATTTGTTTAAATTAATTATTTTTTTCTGTTTGTGTCCCCAGCTGCTCCTAGTGCACCCAAAGACTTCAAGGTCCTGGAGGTGACACGACAGCACGTCCACCTGAGCTGGGAGGCTCCGGAGCACGATGGAGGAAGTCCTCTCACTGGCTACCAGGTGGAGAAACGAGACGTTACCCGCAAGACCTGGGTCAAGGTACGATGTCAACATCTGACCTCCACAGTTTGATTATTAAAGCTCACATTATTCTCATATTGTCATGAAGGTTGTTCAAATAAATGTTTCTGAATAAATGTAAATAATAACTCTTGGATCAAGCCCGTTTTTATACGTATTCTCAAGACTTTTAAATAATGGTAAAGAATTATGTGGATAAGATACAACCAAACTAAACAAATCAGATAAACAACCGTTAGAAACCTCTGTCTGATTATAATTTCTCACTGTCTCTCTCAGGTTATCACAGGTATCCAGGATCTGGAGTTCACTGTTACTGACGTGATTGAAGGAAAAGAGTATCTCTTCAGAGTTACTGCCTGCAACAAGTGTGGACCCGGAGAGCCGGCGTACATCGACGAGCCGGTCAACGTCTCCTCACCTGCCAGTGAGTCAGATTAAGAAGAACCAGTTTATGGTCTGTTTGATCAGTGGAGTTTATGATCCCCAAGCTTACCTCTTTAACCCCTCTGTCTTGTTCGCCCGCAGCCATTCCCGACCCTCCAGAGAACCTGAGATGGAGAGACAAATCAGCCAGTGGCATCTTCCTGACCTGGGAGCCACCCAAGTACGATGGCGGCAGCGGCATCCGCGGATACAACGTGGAGCGCTGCCAGAGAGGATCCGACAAGTGGGAGCCCTGCGGAGACATGGTGCCTGAACTGAAGTGCCAGGTGACCGGTCTGACCGAGGGCCAGTGGTATGCCTACAGAGTCCGCGCCCTGAACAAACTCGGAGCCAGCCGGCCCTGCAAGGCCACTGACGAGATCCAGGCTGTTGATCCTAAAGGTACCTAGAGCAACTTCCTGCTCAAGAAATTAATTATTTATAATTGTATGAAATTTATCATAGAGTGAGTAAGATAAATCCTGATTATCTTAAAGAGATTTTTACTCATTAAACAGTTTTTTAGATAATATTCACAATGTGTATGGCCTCCTGAAGTTAAAATAGTTTGAGTGATTTTTGGCTTGACGTTTTTTGCTCCATGAATACTTATAATGTTAATGCATCCAATCATTCAATTACGTCAATTTTCCCGTTAATTACCCTCTAAACTGACCCATTATCGTTGTTTCTCATGTAGTGGCTCCAGAGATCCAGCTGGATGCCAAGCTGCTGGCAGGTCTAACCGCCAAGGCCGGCAGCAAGATTGAACTCCCCGCCGAAGTAACTGGTAAACCCGAGCCCAAGGTGAAATGGACCAAGGCCGACCTGGTCCTCAAACCAGACGATAGAGTTTCCATTGACACCATTCCTGGACATTCCACTGTCACTGTTGCCAAAACCAAGAGAGACGACAGCTCCACCTACATCATCGAGGCCACCAACAGCAGCGGCCGCGCCACCGCCACCGTCGAGGTCAACATCCTTGGTAAGACTCGTCAACAACAGACAGTAAAAGATGGTTTAAGTCTATCAGTTTCCGGTTATTTAAATGAAACTATTCTGACATAGATAAACCCGGTCCTCCCGCTGCCTTCGACATTTCTGAGATCACCAACGAGACCTGCTTCCTGGCCTGGAATCCTCCACGTGATGATGGTGGCTCCAGAGTCACCAACTACATTGTTGAGCGTCGGGGTGCTGATAGTGAGATCTGGCACCGTCTGTCCTCCACCGTTAAACTGACCACCTACAAAGCTGTGGGCCTGGTCAAGTTCAAGGAGTACATCTTCAGAGTCTTTGCCGAGAACCAGTTTGGTGTCGGCCCACCAGCTGAGCACCCATCCATCATCGCCAGATACCCCTTCGGTAGGTCCAAGCTGTGTTTAGAATAAGCTGTTCTTCCTTTATTTCTGCTTGCCAATGGTTCATTTGTGGTCGATTCAGGCTTGTTCTCTCATAGCTCAGTCCGTCTCAGGTCCAGGAAATAAAAAGTGGATGTAGGCAGAATTGACCATATTTGGATTACCTGCTTGACAGTGCAAAAGTTATTAGCTATCAATAGCACTAAATGGCTTAAAGTACTTCTTTGATTCCTGGTTGGCCGGGATTAACCCTGTTCCTCCTGTCTTGCCCTCAGACACTCCTGGAGCTCCTTACAAACTGGAGCCTTCAGACATTGCCAAGGACTCTGTGACTCTGAACTGGTACGAGCCTGATGAGGACGGTGGTAGCCCCATCACTGGATACTGGGTGGAGAGATACGAACCCGACCACGACAAGTGGATCAGATGCAACAAGCTGCCCGTCAAGGACACCAACTACAGGTTAGTCCACCTGCTCTGGTCTCTGACAGGAGTTTCTTTGCTTCTCTGTTGGATTTCCTTGTGCTGATGTGACATACTTTTCCTCTGCAGAGTCAAAGGTCTTCCCACCAGGAAGAAGTACAAGTTCAGAGTCCTGGCTGAGAATCTGGCCGGAACTGGAAAACCCAGCAAGGAGACCGACCAGATCCTCATCAAGGATCCTATTGGTACAAAGAACATTCACCTTTCACATTTATTTGTGTATAAGCATTGAAATCCCAATATGAGCATTTATAAACTTGAGTGTCTGACTCTTCCAGATCCTCCATGGCCTCCCGGTAAACCCACGGTGAAGGACGTTGCCAAGACTTCCTGCTTCCTGATGTGGACCAAACCAGAGCATGATGGCGGAGCAAAGATCGAGGGCTACGTCATTGAGATGCTGAAGAGTGGTACGATGGACTGGATCCGCGTGGCGGAGAACATCAACACCCTGGAGTACTTCCTGAAGGGTCTGATGGAGAAGCAGGAGTACTCATTCAGGGTGCGAGCCGTTAACGTGGCCGGAGAGAGCGAGCCCAGCGAGCCCAGCGACCCAGTGCTCTGCAAAGAGAGACTCAGTAAGAAACATTAACTTGCAAATATATCCAGTAGTTCATAAAATATATAAATTATTTATCAATGTATTAACATATATTTTAACTTACTCTTGTTGTTGGTATTTTTTTCTGCATTTTCCCCCAAATAATCTAGTATTAAAGGGACCAAGATCACAACATTTTTCAAACTGAATTTAAAGGTTATAAAGAAGAGCTAAGCTCCTTAAAGGTTTTCCAAGACAGTTTCAGAGACAATGATTGAGAAAATTAAGTTTGACTTTAAGCTGAAAAGTGTCAACGTGCGGCAGTTGTTTTAGGCTAAGCTGCAGCTCAGAGACTCTTCAACACATGAACATTTATCTTTGAGTTCTGACATGAAGGAAACCTTTGTCTTCACCTCCTCAGACCCTCCATCGGCTCCTCGCTGGCTGGAAGTCGTCAACATCTGCAGAAACAGCGCTGACTTGAAGTGGACGGTTCCCGAACGCGACGGAGGCTCCCGTATCACCAACTACGTCGTGGAGAAGCGCGATGCCAAGCGTAAAGGCTGGCAGGCTGTGGACACCACGGTCAAGGAGGTGAAGTACACCGTGTCGCCGCTCAATGAAGGGTCGCTCTACGTGTTCCGCGTCGCCGCTGAGAACGCCGTTGGTGTCGGACCGTTCTGTGAGCTGGAGGACTCTGTGCTCGCCAAAGACACTTTCAGTAAGCCAGAGAGTTTTTTTTAAACTACACACTAATTAATTATTTCAATCATAAGGCGAAGATAATAAGCTTTGATTATGTTTCAGCTACTCCCGGGCCACCGTACGCCCTCACTGTCAACGCCGTGACCAAGAGATACGTCGACCTGCAGTGGGAGGAGCCTAAAAACGACGGTGGCAGACCCATCCTTAAGTAAGTTTTCTTTTTGTCATCTATATATTCATTTGTTAGACTTTTAAAGTTTCTTAAAGGTAGGTTCTGTTAAAGTCTTCAATGCAATTTTAGTGAAGGGTAAACATGCCCATTTTTAGTCTTTAGTTTTTAATCTCAATCTTTCCTTCGAGAATATTTCTTCAATATTTTGTGTCCTTTGCCCTGAAAGCCGCATGTTACCTATTACCTTTACTCTCTGCTAATAGTGTTTCAAGCATATCTCAGATACATTCCTGAGATAAATTGCGATGCAATCCAGTTTTAATGAGGTAAAAATTAAGGTTAAATATTAAGGAGTGCGGTTAAAAAACTCCCATCATACTAAAAGTAAACGGCCCAGGCTGCAGCTTTGAAGGTGTGTTGACCCTCCGCTGACTCCGCCCTGCAGGTACAGCATTGAGAAGAAAGAGAAACTCGGAACCCGCTGGGTGAAATGCGGCAAGACTTCAGGTCCAGACTGTAAGTACAGAGTGACCGACGTCATCGAGGGAACGGAGGTTCAGTTCCAGGTCCGCGCCGAGAACGAGGCCGGTACCGGTCATCCGAGCGAACCCACCGAGATCCTCACCATCGAGGATCCCACAGGTGAGCTATGGTGTAACACCGTGGTGTAACGGGACATAAGGGGGATAGAATGTGATGCAACTGATGCAACATGTTACATTTTTAGTTAATGTTCCAAGAATAAACTTCAATGTTATCCTGCTTATGAGTAAACTCTGTACGTAGCTCTCACCATCTTAAAAGACGTTTCATGGCATTGTTTTCCATCCAGAAAGTCACAAATCTTTTCTGATAGTGGCTGATGTTCAAGGCTTTAAATCTCTGTTTTAACAAGATTTCAAGGAAATACTGAATCGCTCTGTCCGCCCCCTTTAGGTGTCCCATCACCGCCCATCGAACTGCACGTCACCGGAGCCAGCAGGGAGTTCCTGTCCATCGCCTGGAAACCTCCGCAGAGAGACGGCGGCTGCAACATCACCGGCTACCACATCGAGATGTGCGAGGCTGGAACAGAGAAGTGGATGAGGGTTAACTCCCGCCCAGTCAAGGAGCTCAAGTACCGCGTGGAGGAGGGCGTGGTCCCCGAGAAGGAGTACATCCTGAGAGTCAGGGCCATCAACTCCGTCGGAGTCAGCGAGCCGTCTGACATCTCAGAGAACGTCTTCGCCAAAGAGTCTGACTGTAAGAGCGTCCTCGAGGCTTTACTAAAGGCAGGTTTCCTATGAATCATCCACTGAAAACATGTTTTCTGTTTTTCCAGGCAACCCGACGCTGGAGTTCTCGACTCTGGACCTGGTTGTTGTGGAGACAGAGAAGATGCACATCCCAGTTCCCTTCAGAGCCGTTCCAGCGCCCAGAATCACCTGGCACAAAGACGGCAAGGAGCTGAAGGCCGACGAGCGCCTTATGTTCAGGTCAGGTTCAGGAAGCCACTTCTGTTAACAATAAAATCTGATGAATAAAAAGTAAAATAATAAAACAACTCTTATAACAAAATACTAAAAACTATTCAACATTTTAAATGAAAGAACCTTGTGAAGATGAATTGTTTCATGTCTAAAACACTCCTGCATCAGGATCATGTGACCTCCTGGCTGATGAGATTGTTTGTGTCCTACAGGAAGGAGTATACTTCCTGTCACCTGGAGGTCGACAGCAGCGTACACCCTGACGCAGGACAGTACAAAGTGACTCTGGAGAACAAACTGGGCGCCGCCAGCGCCACCATCAACGTCAAAGTCATCGGTACTCACACACGTCCAGCTTTCACGTTATTATGCGGACGTCTGTCTGCACAGTTTACCATTAACACCTGGCTCTGTCCTCAGGTCTTCCCGGTCCCTGTAAGGAGATCGTGGCCACTGAGATCACAAAGAACTCCTGCAAAGTGTCCTGGGATCCTCCAGACTACGACGGCGGCAGCCCCATCATTCACTACGTCATGCAGGTGAGAGAACGAGACAAGAGAAGAGTTTAAAATCCAGAGCTGAAGGACTCAGACTGATGATGTTTGTTATTTTGTGCAGCGGCGTGAGGCCGGCAGGAGGACGTACGTCAACATGATGTCCGGAGAGAACAAAGTGAGCTGGAACGTCAAAGACCTCATCCCCAGCGGAGAGTACTACTTCAGAGTCCAGGCCGTCAACAAGATCGGAGGAGGAGAGTTCATTGAGCTCCGCAACCCGGTCATCGCCGAGGACCAGAAACGTGAGCACGGGCCGACATCTGCTGCTGGATTTATATTACACATGAAAAAACACAGTCAGAGGCCCATTTCATTAATTTTATGACAGTTAATAGTCTTAAATCTGGATCAATCTTAATCTCTGGGCTTTTCTTCAAAAAAAAGAATATAAACTTATATCATTTATAACTTATAATCATGTAAATAATTGTTGCTGAATGAATTACACAGGATTGATTGATTAATATCTGAATGTGAGATAATTAACTTTTCAGAAAATGAAACTCCTACAGTTATTTTTTTATACATTTATTTTAAATTGATGTAGTGTTAATAGCAACTGTTATTAAGCTCTTTCAGATTTCTTATGTTCCCTTCAAATGTCACCAGAATCCAGTGATGAATAATAAACCTAAATAACCTTATACAAAATGAATCCAAAGAAATATTTGAAGTAGTGATTTTGGATTTCCCTGTGAATGAAGGAATTCAGTAGAAGGTTGTTGTTTTTTTAATCATTTTTAGCAGCAGTTTACTGTGTAATTTGGCTAATTATTTGTACCAAATAGAATAAATCATGTAAAAAGACATGAAATGAAATGTGACGATACGGTCTGTTGTCCCAGACGCTCCCGACCCTCCGGTGGACGTGGAAACCCACAACCCCACCTCCAGCACCATCACCCTGACCTGGAAGCCTCCGATGTACGACGGCGGCGCCAAGATCATGGGCTACATCCTGGAAAGGCAGATGAAGGGCGAGGACAAGTGGGAGCGCTGCAACGACTTCCTGGTGCCCGTCCTGTCCTACACTGTCAGAGGGCTGACGGAGGGCAAGAACTACGCCTTCAGGGTCAAAGCCGAGAACGCTGCCGGGGTCAGCGAGCCGTCAAGAGCCACGCTGTTTGTGAAGGCAGCGGACGCAACCAGTAAGGAAAAAACAACCTCACAACAATTTACACTTCAATTTCTGTCAGCATTCAAAATTAGCTTAGCTTAGCATGAAAACTGGACACAGAGGGAAACTGATAATCCGTCTCTGTCCAGAAAAAGAAAAAAACTCCTGCTGGTAGGGATGAGTTGCCAGACTTTTCCAATTTTTAGGAATTTTTGGGAAATAGATGGAAATGTTTACCATGTCTTAAGGGGATAGAAATATTTGAACTTGGAAATTTCCACATTGTGGGACTAATAAAAGGAATAGTGATACACTTTTTACGATTATGGACCATTAATTTCCCAAATAATTATCAGTAACAGAAACTTTCATCAGTGAGGAATAATTCATATTTATAATAATAATAATA
>JAOWBC010000002.1:23973386-24029965 GCA_028566105.1 Hypoplectrus providencianus | reverse complement strand
ATTAATTTCCCAAATAATTATCAGTAACAGAAACTTTCATCAGTGAGGAATAATTCATATTTATAATAATAATAATACATTCTCCTGCAGCTGAACTTTATGTTAACCTGACTTCCGTCTTTCTCAGATGCTCCAAAGGTTTTCCTGAGCGGCAGCCTTCAGTCTGGCCTCAGCGTAAAGCGAGGCCTGGAGATCTGCCTGGATGCCAACATTTCCGGCTCGCCGTATCCTGAGATCACCTGGTACTGGAACAACCAGGTGATCCGGCCCGAGGCACTCCGCAAGCGGCCAGAGAAACCCCTTAAGAAGAAGGTGGAGAAGAAGGAAGAGGAGAAGAAGGAGGAGGTGAAGAAAGAGGAGGGCGAGGTGAAGGAAGGAGAAGAAAAGAAGGAAGGAGAGGAGAAGAAGGAAGGAGAGGAGAAGAAGGAAGGAGAGGAGAAGAAGGAGGAGGTGGCAGCAGAGCCTGAGGTGGAGGAGATTGACTACCCCACAATAAACGAACGTCTGAGCATCAACAACAGCCGCAGGGGAACGTCCTCTGTGGTCATCAGGGACTCGTACCGCGCCGACCACGGCGTCTACATGGTGAAGGTGGAGAATGACCACGGCATCGCTTCAGCCACCTGCGAGGTCAACGTGCTCGGTGAGAGTCATTTCTGTTTTAGATTTCAATTGTTTTTTTTAACATCACAACCATAAAATATTCAGGAAAAGTATTAAATTATATATGAATTACTTATTTATCTGTTTTCTCTCTAGTCTCATTGGTCAAAATTATTGATTGTTTTTATTGTTTTTTTTAATTTACTGTAGCATATAATATTTATTTTTAATCTCCTCTGTAATATTTTTAAGTCTTTTAAGTATTTCACTCTACTTGTACCGATACAGTCATAATTTTTCATCAGCTGTCCATGTAGAATAACAAATAATACATTTGCTTTGTCAAATATTATTTTGTTGTAAGGTTTACCTTGAAACTGTCTTTAGTCTGCATTGATGAAGAAACTGTTGGTAAATATCAAAATGCAGCTTTCAGTTATCTTGTAAATAAAAGAAATGTGTTTTTTGCAGATACTCCTGGGCCTCCTCTGAACTTTAAATTTGAGGAGGTGAGGAAGAATTCTGTCATTTGCAAGTGGGATCCTCCTCTGGACGACGGTGGCAGCGAAATCCTGAACTACACTCTGGAGCAGAAGGACAACTCTAAGCTGGAGATCGGCTGGAGCTCTGTCACCGCCACACTGAGAGGCTGCCGCTACCTGGTGCCCAAACTCCTTGAGAAGAAGGAGTACCTCTTCAGGGTCGTGGCTGAGAACAAGTATGGTGCCGGTCCATACTGCATCTCCAAACCAATCATCGCCAGGAATCCCTTCGGTAAAATTTTCTTCCAGAATAAGTACTACAATAAATAAAAGAAAAGAAAAATATAATATAGAAATAATATATTTATATAATCATTTATTTTCTTTGAGTTTCACTCTTATTTTATGCTGTCCCGTCCCTTCACCCTCCTCAGAACCTCCCGAGGCTCCTGAAAAGCCACTGGTTGATGACATTACAGCCACCAGCATGCTGGTCACCTGGATCCCGCCAAACGACAACGGCAGCCCCATCCTGGGATACTGGGTGGAGCGCCGTGAGATCAACAGCTCACGCTGGGCCCGTGTCAACAGGTGAGAAAACCACCAACCATTTTCTTCTTTTACACTTACTAAGAGTGGGTATTGACTGAAGTGTGGAGGAAATATCAAAACACATTCCTGGTTTACTGAATGGTTTCTTCTGTCCTGGTCTTCAGGGACATGGTGCCCAACACTGAGCTGAATGTGGAAGGTCTCCTGGATGGGTTTACTTACATCTTCAGGGTTGCGGCTGAAAACCAGGCTGGACCCGGAAAGTTCAGCCCACCGTCTGAACCCATGACAACCCATGCTCCAATCCGTACGTAAACTGATCTAGATCCTTATGTTCCTTGATCAGCGTTGCAATATTATAGCCAAACCTGCTATTAAGAACACTAGAATCATGAGCAGCTGTCTTCTATTTGGACAGACATCAGTATCAGAGGTAACATGTCCCACTTGGGTTTGTTCTTTAACCTGTAGTACCTCCTGGACCTCCAATTGCCCGAGTGGCAGCAACCACTGATCACTCCATCGACGTGGAGTGGGACCCACCTGCAGACAACGGTGGAGGAGAGATTATGGGATACCATGTAGATAAGGTCAGATCATAGATTTACTTCTGATTACTTTTTCAGCTTTACCCATTTTTTGTTTCTCATCAAGTCTGTCTTTTAATGAGGTTTATTATGTGGTGTTCTCCAGGCCATGGCTGGTACCAAGGACTGGTCCAGGTCCACAGAGCGCCCATGGAGGAACCGGGCCTTCACTGTCTATGGAGTCCGAGAGGGAGCCAAGTACATGGTCAGAGTCATTGCCTGCAATGCCGCCGGAGAGGGAACACCTGGATTCACAGAGTCTGTGTTTGTCAGGAATCCTGCAGGTCAGGCAAAACAAAGCAATAGGAAAAAAAATAGGAGACTGAAATTGGAGTTCAGTAAGGTCAAATGTTAAATGGATCTCAGAACGTTTCTGATTTTGGCTTCATTCCTCCATTTATCTGAACAGAGATACCAGTGATTGAGATGGAACTGGCCATCAAGAATGGTGTGATCATCAGGGCTGGAGAGACACTCCGTCTTCCTGCTACCGTCACGGGTAAACCCTATCCATCCATCACTTGGACGAGAGATGAGGGAAAAATTGAAAAAGAACGTGTGGAGATCCTCACTGAGGGCAATGACAGCGTTGTTCAAATCAAGAAGGTCCAGAGGAAGGACGCTGCCAAATACATAATCTCCGCTTGCAACCCCAGCGGCACCAAGAATGCTTCATCCAGAGTGGAGGTCGTGGGTGAGTGGGAGTCCAGGAAAGCAGGGAAGGACTCTTGAAACTTCACGGTTAAGAGTTAATTGATTTTTTCTTTATCTTAAGATGTCCCTGGACTTGTCACGGACCTGAAGCCAGTTGTCGTCACTCGCAAGATGATCTTCTTGAACTGGGACGACCCAGAGGATGACGGAGGCAGCGACATCACCGGCTTCCTTGTAGAACGAAGAGATGTCAAAGGACACACATGGAGGCAGCCGGTTGAAACTGCCTCATCCAAGTGCGAGTGCGTGGGCATCGTGGAGGAACAAGAGTACATGTTCCGTGTCAGCGCCAAGAACAAGTACGGCATGGGCCCTCCCCTAGAGCTGGGACCCATCAAAGCTATTGACCCACAGGGTGAGTCCCAAAGTCACTTGGTTTTGATTTAGACACAAATGCTTAACTCTTTCTTCTGTGGCCCCATTGAGACCTCTTGGTTTTTTACCATAACAAGTAATTGCTTTGGTGGTTCTGCAGGACCCCCATCATACCCAGAGAAGTTCCACTACACCGAGCGCACCAAGAACTCCCTCACACTGACCTGGAGGCCACCTCGTAATGACGGTGGCAGCCCCGTCCTTGGTTACTTTGTTGAGAAGAAGAGGCAGGATCAGCAGGCCTTCGAGCCCTGCAATACGGAGATCTGCCCTGACTTGACGATGACTGTGGAGGGCTTGGAGGATGCCTGGATGTACGAGTTCAGGATAAAGTGTACCAACCTTATTGGAGAGAGCGAGCCATCCATCCCATTGACTGTGGTCATCCAAGATGACGAAGGTAAGATTGAATGTTTGGAATGAAAAACCCATAACATTATTTATATCTCCTGAAAATATACAGACCTACCATTTTCTTTGTGTGCTGATTTGTTTGCCGCTGTCCTGTCCTTCTCAGTGGCTCCTGAGGTCCACATGCGAACAACCTTCAAGGGCGACACTCTTACTGTGAAGAAGGGTGAGCCCATTGACATCCCCGCTGATGTTGTGGGTCTCCCTATCCCTAAGATCGAATGGTCCAAGGATGATGTAGTAATCGAAAAGTCTACTGATGCTCTGCTGTTGGAGACGGAGGTCACCGGCAGGTTGAACGCAAAGACCAAGCTGTCTATCCCAGCAGCCAACAGGAGGGACCGTGGCAGCTTTACTGTGTGTGCCTCCAACAACATGGGCTCAGCCAAGCACACCATCTTTGTCATGGTGCTGGGTAGGTTTTGAACATGCCACTGGCTCAATCAGAGGCAGAAAATATTGGATTTGTGTCTAAAATAAAGTTTGTACTGACTAAATTTTGCTGTCCTCTCAGATCGCCCAACTCCACCCAGGAATATCACAGTGTCCAACATCAGAGCAGAGTGTTGCTACCTCCACTGGGATGCACCGCTTGACACTGGTGGCAGCGAGCTGACCAACTACATTGTTGAGAAGCTGGACCTGACACCAGTGGAACCAGAAGAGGGACAGGAAACTCCAGCTGAACCACAGTGGGAGGAGGTTAACAATACTATCGTTGACAGAAAATATGGGGTATGTTCTCAATATAATGATGATAAGAATAATAACAAAGGTGTTTACATTGGCTTTAATGTCTTATATGATTTTAATGGGAACACCATCTAATTTTCCTGCAGGTGTGGAATCTTGAAAACAAGAAATCCTACATGTTCAGGGTCAGGGCCCAGAATCGCTATGGTATATCTGACCCCATTACAACAAATGAAGTCCAGATCATTGACCCATTAGGCCTTCCTGGTGCACCAGAGAAACCAAAGGTCTCAGAATACTCAAAAACCTCCATGACCCTAACCTGGGAGCCTCCCAGAGACACCGGAGGAACTATGATTACCGGCTACTGGCTTGAGAAAAGAGAGAGAGGTACAGACTACTGGGCCAAAGTCAACAAGGTGCCAATTACCAAGAGGGGCACAAAAGGCTGGGAGTACCAGGTGAGCTGCTGGGGCTTTTTTAGCTGTGTTTCCTGAGTTTCTGTGCTCAGGTTTTTGTCACTTACAGATATTTAGAATGGACCATCAGAAACCTTAGGGGTGGTAGAAAATGTCTTTTTTTTAAAATAATTTTTACAATTATTTTGTCTTCAGTAGTGATGTTTAGTTGTCACAATATGGTTGTTTTCATGGTATGTTTTTTGGTAGCTTTTAAAAAGGCACATGAAACATATTTTTTATCGTCACACACACATTCAACAGTCTGTCCAGACCTTAAAGAAAGACCTCCACAGACCTTCAGAAAGGAGGCCACAGTCTTTTTAGGAAGGCATACAAGCCCCAGGAGTTTGTTGCATCCACCAATCTTTCTGTGTCTCCCAGGCGACCCGTTTGGTTGAAGGAACAGAGTACGAGTTCAGGGTTGCTGCTGCTAATTCTGCAGGAACTGGACCCTTCAGTGGACCGTCCGACTCTGCCTTTGCTGTCGATCCAATCAGTGAGTTAAAAAACATCTGTTTTCTTTTAAAAGTGTTGGATACTAAAACTTAATTAGTAAAATCACTGTTTTTTAATAAAGCCCTTGACCAAATCAGTAATCTTCAACTGACATGTTTTTCTATGTTTAGAAGTCAATGAATCTGATTTTCACTATTTTAACCGCCACTCTCCTCTCCAGCTCCTCCGAGCATGCCTGCAGCTCCAGTGGTGGCTGATAAAACAAAGCACAATGTCACACTGACATGGGTGCCACCAGAGAAGGACGGAGGAAGCCCCATCAAGGGCTACATTGTTGAGATCCAGGATGAGGGCTCATCAACTTGGCTGAGGGTGAATGACAAAGACTCCCTCTGCCCCAACACGGAGTTCACTGTTCCCAGCCTCCGCGAGCTCAAACGTTTCCGCTTTAGGATCATCGCTGTGAATGACATTGGCGAGTCCGACCCCAGCCCCCGCACCAGCGAGGTTCTGATTGAAGATGTTCAACGTATGTCCTCTTTTAAGTCTTCCTATATTTAGATGATAACTTTTACCATCATACATAGGTTATCTGTGTTTGCCTCTTTGTCCTTCACTGATGTTTCCACCAATGTTTTGTACTCCATAGTTGCTCCAGCCATCTCCATCGACTTGATCGTGGAGGACCTGCTGTGCATCCGTGCTGGAGATCCATTCAGGATCCCTGCAACCATCAAGGGCCGCCCCGTTCCCAAGGTAACCTGGGACTACGATGGCAAAGCCAAGTCACACAAGAAGAACAAACTGCACACGCTGCCTGTGGACTCTGAGGTAAGATTGCTGTTATTACACTTTTTTTTCACAATAAATCATGTATTTTATTGATTTAGTCTAATTTTCCAACTGGTTTTGTGTTTTCAGGTTCAGTCCACAGACACCACCTCTATTGTGAACGTCCCCGTCAGTTTGAGGAGCCACTCTGGACGCTACTGCATCACTGCCAAGAACAAGTCAGGACAGAAACACGTCAACGTCTTTGTCACTGTCCTCGGTATGTTTGTTGTTTGCGTATAGACCATATTTAGCAGAAGAGTATTGATATGTGAGATTGACAGGTTTGACTGACTCTGACTGATTGTAATTTTCTCCTGGCTGCAGACGTCCCCGGACCTCCGAAGGAGCTGAGGGTTACCGACATCACCCGGTCAACAATGAGGCTGATTTGGAAACTCCCCGACACCGATGGAGGAGAGAGAATCAAGAGCTACTTTATCGAGAAGAAATCTCTCAATGACAAGGCCTGGACAAGGGTAAACACAGCTGTGCCTATGTTGTTCTAGTATTATGATGTCATTAGCCTGGTTTATTCAATTTATTTGTCTCATTTTATATATGGAAAATTACATGTGAACAGGATGAAAGCTGCTGTAATGAAAAATATAAATAATGGCTTGATAAGTAATTATTGTGACATTAAGTTTACCAAAAATAATAATTAAAATGACATTGACACCACAATAACAAGAATAAGACCTGGTTCAAAAACTGATAATTGATATAATATTAATTGATGGATTAACTATTTGTTATCAGGTGAATGCAGCTTGTGCCAGCCAGGCCTTTGTGGTGCCGGGCCTGCTGGAGGGTCAGGACTACCATTTCAGGGTCCGAGCTGAGAACAGACTTGGATTTGGTCCGTTCACTGTCACCACTGACCCTGCCCGGGCCAGAGACCCAATCTGTAAGGACAATACCTTTTTAACTGCAGAGATGAGACACAAACACTCAGGACCATATTTGAAACCTTCTTCTAATGCTATTCTTCCTCCTCAGATCCCCCCGACCCCCCAACCAAGGTAAGGGTCAACCTGGTGACGAAGAACACCGTCACGCTCACTTGGGAGGCTCCCAAAAACAATGGCGGCTCTCCAGTGAAGCATTATATTATCGAGCGTTTGAGCTGGGACACCAGTGGCAAGGAGAAGGAGACCTGGAAGCAGTGCAACAAAAGAGACGTGGAGGAGCTAACCTTCGTGGTGGAGGACCTGAAGGAGGTCAGTTTTAATCTTTTACCTTCAGTATGTTTTGTGTTAGGTCATGACCTGATATTTGTTTTAGAAAAGGTATTGAAATAAATCATGTTACCTTTAATTGTCACATAGAGTATAGAGTGGGCCTAAAACTGTATTTTGTGAAACCCCCAAAATAATTTGAAGTAGTAGTACTTTAATATTTGAGATCCCAGTCTACTGATATTATAGTCTGTGCTCTTTGACAACTTGGCTGAAATAATTTTATATCTGATATACAACATTTCCCTCTGAACTCACTGTTGACTTGTTGTTCTGCAGGGAGGAGAATATGAGTTCAGAGTAAAAGCTGTGAACGCTGCTGGACCCAGCCGACCCTCTGCCACCGCCGGTCCCCTCGTCATCAAGGATCAGACATGTGAGTTTTAAATATTAAATATATATCAACACTACTGTACTTTAAAAATGTTGCATTTGACTCTCCTCTCACCTATTGGTTGATAACTTTTCTAAAACAAGTCTTGCTTTCCTGCAGGCGCTCCCACCATTGAGCTTCGTGAGGCCATGGAGGGCGAGGAAGACTGTGACGTCAGCATTGTGGCGAAGGTGAGCGGCTGTCCGTTCCCCACGCTCACCTGGCACACAGCTAGCCTGGCCAAACCTGAGGAGAAGACCCCCGTCCAGTATGGACAGCGCATGAACAAACTGGTGACCCATGACAAGTGCACGTTGCTGATCCAGCAAGCCAGCAGGCACGACAGCGCCCTCTACAGCCTGACAGCCACCAACAGCCTAGGCACTGCCACCAAGACCATCAAGCTCGCTGTGCTAGGTAAGAAACTGTCATCACATCAGGTTTTTATGAGGTTAGGTTGAATATTATTTGGAAACATGCCTCCTACTCTAAACACCATGCAGGACCTCCTGGACCGCCCATCGGACCCATCAAGTTCACCGAGGTGTTTGCGGATAGGATCGGCCTGGCCTGGAATGCTCCCAAAGACGATGGTGGATCAAAGATCACTAACTACGTGGTCGAGAAGCGTGAGGAAAACAGGAAGTCCTGGGTCCATGTCTCCAACGACCCCAAGGAGTGCGCCTATGTGGTGACCCGCCTGACGGAGAACCACGAGTACGAGTTCAGAGTCATGGCCCAGAACAAGTTCGGAGTCGGACCTCCACTGATCAGTGAGCCGGAGAAGGCCAGAAACCTGTTCAGTAAGTTATTGTCTGCTTTAGTTTCTAAATATTTTCATTGTTTAAATAAAGTACAACTTGGTTTTCTTGTAAATTGCAAAGAAATTTTATATCACAGCTGATTATAGAGTAAACAACAAAAGTTTTTTTTAAGTTAAACATTGCTGGCTCTAGAAGCTGATGATGATGAATATCAATGATCACTGATGAGTACTGATGACTGTCCTGCCCCCCTGTAGCCGTGCCCGGTCAGTGTGAGAAGCCGACTGTGACAGACGTCTCTCTGGAGTCCATGACAGTCAACTGGGACGAGCCCAAGTATGATGGCGGTTCCTCCGTCACTGGCTACTACGTAGAGAAGAAGGAGACAACCGCCAAGCGCTGGGTTCGTATCAGCCGGGACCCAATCCAAGCTCTGCCTCTGGGCAATAAGTGCCACGTCAGCGGCCTGCAGGAGGGCGCCGTTTACCAGTTCAGGGTCATCGCTATCAATGCCGCCGGCTGCGGCCTTCCCAGCATGCCCTCTGACCCCGTCCTCTGCCGAGACCCAATCAGTAAGAAGGACATGATTTCATTGTTTTCTCTGAATTCATTAACATTTACCATGAATGGTAAATAGATAGTTTATAAACTTTAGTTCAGTTTGTTTGGAGTATTTAAACATGTGTGTGTGTTTGTGTGTGTAGAGCCTCCCGGCCCACCAATTCCAAAGGTGACAGACTGGACCAAGTCGACGGTGGAGCTGGAGTGGATCCCACCTGTGGCGGACGGAGGTTCAAAGGTCACAGGATACGTTGTGGAGTTCAAGGAGGTGAACAAGGAGGAAGAGGAGAAGAAGGCTCAGAGGAAGCTGCTGATGGGCTCTACTGAGGAGGAGAAGGAGCCTGAGACTGACGAGGGCTGGGAGAAGGTATATTATATGAAATAAATAAATATCTTCTTTTTTTATCGCCCACTGGATTCATAACATAACTACTAGCTTTGAGCCAATCAGGAGTCAGTATGAGGTACATAAACCTCTAGTTCGCATCAGCTCTTATCTTTGTTTAATCCCTTTTCAGGCAAAGGACACTGAGGTCAGAGGAACCAAGTTTGTGGTTCCCGGCCTGAAGGAAGGTGGTCTGTACCGCTTTAGAGTCAAAGCCGTGAATGTTGCTGGAGTTGGAGAGCCAGGATACGTGTCTGAGCTGATTGAGACCAAAGACAGAACAAGTAAGACTCTGATACAACTAATGTTTAACGTAGAGTGTTTCTAATAATGATACCTAAAACATTACCTTATTCAAAACAACCTTTCTCCATTCTTGTCCAGTTCCCCCTGAGATGGACCTGGATGCCTCTGTAAAGGAGAAGATCGTGGTCCACGCTGGTGGCACCATCCGCATCATCGCCTATGTATCTGGTAAACCCGCCCCGCAGATCACCTGGTGCAGAGATGACGCCGAGGTGCCCAAAGAGGCTGCGGTGGAGAAGACCGGCATCTCTAACTCACTGGTCATCAAGAACTGCAGACGCCAACACCAGGGCATCTACACACTGAGCGCCAAGAACGAGGGAGGAGAGAGGAAGAAGGCCGTCATCGTGGAGGTCCTGGGTGAGTCAGCGGCTAAATTTAACCTGATGTTTCTTAAAAACTCACTCAAAGTGTCTGACAAGTCTCTGACTCTCTGTGCCTCCAGACGTCCCCGGACCCGTCGGTCTGCCTTTCGCTGGCGAGAATCTCACAAACGACTCTTGCAAGCTGACCTGGTACTCCCCCGAGGACGATGGCGGCTCTGCCATCACCAACTACATCATTGAGAAGAGGGAGTCAGACCGCATGGGATGGACCTCTGTTTCCTACACTGTGACAAGGAACAACGCCGTGGTGCAGGGACTCCTCGAAGGCAAAGGCTACTTCTTCAGAATCGCTGCTGAGAACATTATCGGCATGGGTCCGTTTATCGAGATTGACAAGATAGTTCTCATCAAGGATCCCATCTGTAAGTGGTCCACACAGAAACCTGAACTATCATTTAAAATATAGTGGGAATACCCTTTCAGTTGTTTGTGGCAGATAACTTGTCAAGACTCAAATACCAACTGCTTGTTTAGAAAAAACGGAACTAATAATTAATACAGAAAAAAAGATAATCCGACTCTCAATTCAACTACAGACTTTAAACTAAAACAGCCCTTGAAACGAAAAAAAAAAAGTTGATCCATTAATCTTACCATGTTTGTGTGTCCTGCAGCTGTCCCCCAGCGTCCAGAGGACCTGATCATCACTGGCGTAACCAAGGACTCCCTCTCTGTCACATGGAGACCACCGAAGTATGACGGTGGCGCTGAAGTGACTGAGTACATCCTCGAGTCTCGCATGGTCGGCAAGGACAGCTTCACTCGTGTCGGTGCAGACACGAAGTTGATGGACAGGAAGTTCACGCTGACAGGGCTGAAGGAAGGCTCGAGCCACGAGTTCAGAGTGGCAGCTGTCAACCAGGTGGGAGTGGGCAAACCATCCTTCGCCACCAAACCAGTCCAGTGCAAGGACGAGCTCGGTGAGTGACTCCACTTTTATATAAGCAATGACAAACAGAAGGATTTTCAGCCCCTGTAATGATGATTACGTTTGTCCCCCTTCAGAACCGCCCACTCTGGAAATGGACTTCAGGGAGAGGATGATGGTGAAGGTGGGAGACCCCTGCACACTGTCAGGACGCTACACTGGCAAACCAGCTGCAGCTATAACCTGGAAGAAGAATGAGGAGGAGCTGAAAGCAGATGATGAGATCAGCCTCCACAGCACCGCCCGCCACCTCAGCCTCAGCATTAACAGGGCCAAGAGGGAGCACAGCGGCCTCTACTGCGTCAACGTGGAGAACGCTGCTGGTGCCCGCACAGGAAACTGCAACATCGTTGTTGTTGGTGAGTCGCTGTTCCAACTTAACCGATTTTCGATAAAGCAATAAAGCATAAAGCAAGTTAAAGTGTAAGTTGTTTTTAATTATTATATTATGAATAAAAAATATGAATCTAAAGCTGGAGAGTCACCTGTATCCATTCTTCCTCCTGTCAGACCGTCCTCAGCCTCCAGAGGGCCCAGTGGTGTTCAATGAAATCTACAGGAACTACATGGTGATTTCCTGGAACCCTCCTCTGGATGACGGAGGCTGTGCCGTCTCCAACTACATCATTGAGAAGAGGGACACCAACAGAGACCTCTGGATGCCTGTCACCTCATCCTGCACCAGGACCACCTGCAGGGTGGGCACATATTACATATTCTGCACCCAAATTTCCTGCACAGAAGAACTCTGATGAACCAGACTCCACTGAAAAAACATTCATTTTTATATTAATTTCCCTGTAGTTTTACAGACAGACCTGACAATTCAGACTTCCCCCTCATCAGCATCATGTTCTAGTTATTTAAACATTATCGAAGACAAATCACTTTGTTTGGCTTCATACTGATGTAGAAAATGCCACAACAATTTACTTGGTGGTTAGTGAACATAAAATAGATGGAATATTGATTTTAATTAGGAATTATTATGTGATTAGGAATGTAATGTAGTATTATAACTTTTTTAGCCTCAGTATTAGCACAGATCACATTTCAGTCTGTACCACAAAAGTACTTGGGTCTTCATTTTCAGTACCAATGTCTGGCTCTGCTTTCTCTTGCTTCAGGTGCCGAAGCTGATCGAGGGTCGTGAGTACATCATCAGGATCATGGCTCAGAACATCTACGGCATCAGTGACCCACTGCTGTCTGCAGAAACCAAAGCAAGAGACATCTTCAGTAAGTCCTGACAAACAAGAAAATAGGGAACCTTTACAGATGAACACATAACCTGCAGTGTCTGATCAGCTGTTTTTTTGTTTGTCTGTTTGTTTCCACAGAGGTGCCTGATGCTCCTAAACAGCCCATAGTGAAGGAGGTCTACCACGACTCTGCCCTCATCAGCTGGGAGCCACCTGCAGATGGAGGAAAACCAATCACAGGCTACATCGTGGAGAGGAAGGAGACAAAGGCCAACAGGTAACCCTCCCACACACAAAGTAATGTAATCATCAGTAGTTTGGAGTCTGAAGTTTTTATCCACACTTACATGTTGCCTGAAAATAAACATGAACCTGTTTAACCTCATAGATGATCTGTTCATTTTTCTGCTTCCAGGTGGGTACGCTGCAACACGGAGAGAATTCATCCAAAGGTGGAGTACTGGGTGACAGAGCTGCTGCAGAACTGCGAGTACGAGTTCAGAGTCAGTGCTGAGAACATTGTGGGAGCTGGAGACCCAAGCCCACCATCCAAACCAGTCTTCGCCAAAGATCCAATCGGTGAGTTCACCTCTCATAAGCAATCCTTTATTTTATTTCTTTTAATTTATCAACTCACAACAAGATTTCAACTCTATTCCTTGACACAGTGAAACCTGGTCCTCCGACCAACCTTGAGGTCATTGACTTCACCAAGGAGTCTGTGACTCTGTCCTGGAAAGCACCTACCGATACCGGGAGAGGGAAGATCTTTGGTTACCTGCTGGAGTTCCAGAAGTCTGGCGAGGAGGAGTGGAGCAAGGTGAGGCATTGATCTAACTACCATGAAATCTGCTGCCCAAAGAATTTACCTGTGTTATTAAACTGACACCATCATCGTCTGGTTGCATCTCCTTAATCTCCCTTTAAATTAAATGTTGTAATTGACTCCTGTGCTGCTGTGTGCAGGTGAACCAGACTCCAGACTCCTGCCAGGAGACCAAGTTCAAGGTGATCAGCCTCGAGGACGGTGCCCTGTACCGCTTCAGAGTCATGGCTGTCAACGCTGCCGGAGAGTCTGACCCAGCTAACTTGAGTGAGCCATTCAAAGTGCAGGAAAGACTTGGTGAGTCATTGTTACTGTGGCTGAATCAAGTGTTGGTGACAAGTAGTTCATCTGTTGATGTCTTTACTGTCCCTTTTATTCACCCCTTCAGAGCCCCCTGAGTTGATTCTGGATGCTGCAATGACCCGTGAGGTGAAGGCCATGGCTGGCACTCACATCACTCTGATGGCAACCATCAAAGGCGCCCCATTCCCCACTGTCACCTGGCAGAAGAACGGGGCTGAGGTGCCCACCAGGGCCGACATTGAGACCAACCAGCTTGGCACAAAGCTGGAGATGAGGTTCTGTAACCGCGGTGACTGTGGAGACTACACCCTCACCGTGGAGAATCCAGCTGGCTCCAAGACCGCCACCTGCACTGTGCTGGTCTACGGTAAGAATTTCCCTTGAATAAATGAATGGGTTTCAGCACTTTGGTATGTGTTTCTCTAAACAGTTTCAGAGGAAAATCACTCTACATTAAACATTTAGCTAATTAAATGTTATGTCCGCCATTAATTATTGTCGTTGTGTTTTCTTTAGACAAACCTGGTCCCATCCAGCACCTCCGTGTGTCTGATGTCAGAAGTGACTCTGCCTACCTGTCCTGGAAGGACCCAGAGGACAGCGGCGGTGTCCGCATCACTAACTTTGTTGTGGAGAAGAAAGACTCAGCATCCACTCAGTGGGTCCCCGTCTGTTCCACATCCAAAAAACGCAGCATGACGCTGAAGCACCTGATGGAGGGCACATCCTACACGTTCAGAGTTGCAGCTGAGAACCAGTATGGACGCAGTGAATACGTCACAACACCGAAGGCCATTAAGGCTATGAACCCACTCTGTAAGTAAAAGTGAACACTTGATCTGCAGCAACAGAAAATTCTCATAATATGAAATGTATTAAATCATTTCCAAAGGGGGCAACAATAGAACGAAATTGACAACATGTTTTAACATTTTCATGACCAAATTTTAAATCTCCACTGAACCAAGAAAGGTGAAGTCTTTTTTATAAATGCTCCAAATTCCTAGCCCAAACTAAAATGTGTTTTCTTCCATTCCTCCAGTCCCTCCTGGTCCTCCCAAAGACCTGCACCATGTTGATGTTGACAAGACTGAGGTTTGGTTGGCCTGGAACTGGCCCGATCGTAATGGAGGAAGTGAGATCACAGGCTTCCTGGTAGAGTATCAGGAAGAGGGAACGAAGGATTGGGATGAGTGGAAGGTTGTGAGCATCCCTGAGACTCATGTGACTGGCCTGGAGGAAGGAAAGACCTACCGCTTCAGAGTGAGGGCTGAGAACGCCATTGGCCTCAGCAGACCTGACACCACAGTGCCTATCCTCTGCCAGGAAAAACTGGGTGAGACACAGGAGAAAACCAGCACCTCCAATTTACCTTTGTTGATGGAGCTGATTTTTCAATTAATTCATAAAAAATAAAGAATTTCTCTGTTTTTCTTCCCACTTGAAATCAGAACTTTAGAAATACTGTCTGAATTATAAGTATTTGTGTAGCTATAACTCTTCTTATAGTCCACATCAGGAAAATAACTTTGAATTGGTATTTGGGATCACTTAGTTCACTTAATGTTGTTGCCTTGAGCAAAGAAATGTCCTGAGTTCTCCTTTATATGATTTACTAATTGGTTAAAATTGTTACCACTGATTTTTTTCTTCAGTTTATTTTAGCACAATCAGTGTGGTATCACATGGTAACTTCTCTCTGAATGTCCACAGTGCCACCAATTGTCGAGGTGGACGTCAAGTTCACTGAAGGCATCATTGTAAAGGCTGGCACCACCATCAGACTGCCTGCTATCATGAGAGGAATCCCCGTTCCCACCGCCAAGTGGTGCATTGAAGGAGAGGAGATCACCAGCGAGGGTAACATCAAGATTGACACTGATAATTTCTCCACCGTGCTCAGCATAAATGACTGCACCAGGAACCACACTGGTACCTACCTGCTCACTGTGTCCAACCCTGCTGGAAGCAAGACAGTGGCCCTGAACGTCACTGTCCTTGATGTTCCTGCTGCTCCCATTGGACCTGCCAACATCCTGGAAGTCACTCCAGACTCAATGATGATTGAATGGCGTCCTCCCAAGGATGATGGTGGTAGCCCTGTCACGAATTACATTGTGGAGAAGAGGGAGTCCAACAAGGAGACCTGGGGAGGTGTGAGCTCTGGCAGCCTTGCAACCCAGCTCAACATCACCCGCCTCCAGAGAGGTGTGGAGTATGTGGTTCGCATTCGTGCTGAAAACAAGATGGGAATCGGTGCTCCTCTGGAGACCAAGCCCACCGTGGCTGAGCACAGCTTCATGCCACCTAGCCAGCCCGGCAAGCCACAGCCCTCAGATATCTCAGAGGATTCTGTTACAATCGGCTGGACAATGCCCCTGTCTGATGGTGGCAGCCCAATCTCTGGCTACATCATTGAACGCAGACACAAAGGAGGAAAATGGATTCGTGTCAACAAGACACCTTGCAAAGACCTGAGGTACAAAGTCCTGGGTCTGTTTGAAGGCAATGAGTATGAGTTCAGAGTATTTGCTGAGAATATTGCCGGCTACAGCGGCCCCTCTCCAGTCTCTGACCTCTGCAAGCCCTGCAGGCCTATCACTGTCCCCAACCCTCCTGTCAACCCCAGAGTTAAAGATTACAGCAAGACGAATGCTGACCTGGTATGGACCAAACCGAATAAAGATGGAGGCAGCCCCATCCTGGGCTACACTGTGGAAATGAAGAAGGCTGATACTGAAGAATGGAAAAAAGTTAACCTGGACGACTTCATCAAGCAGTGTGCCTACACAGTGAAGGGTCTGGAAGAGGGTGTGACCTACAGATTCAGAATTTATGCCTCAAACATGATTGGAGATGGAGAGGCCAGAGAAGTCCCAGAATCTGTCACTGCTCAGGACATCCTGATTCCTCCTGAGATTGAGATGGATGCCACCTGCCGTGAGCGTCTCACTGTGCGTGTTGGACACAACATCAACATCATCGGCTACATCAAGGCCCGTCCTGAACCAGAAGTGCTTTGGTCAAAGGAGGAGACCATCCTGGAGAAGAGCAAACGTAACACCATCATTCAGAACTTCCCTATGGTCCACCTGAGGATTAAGGAGGCCACAAGAACTGACCATGGCAAATATGTCCTTAAAGCTTCTAATGTGGGTGGTGAGGCCTCTTGCACCATCACAGTCAATGTGCTGGACAGACCAAGCCACTGCAGGAATCTGCACACAACCTATGCCACCAAAGATGCTTGTATGCTCAACTGGGATGCCCCTGAGGACAATGGTGGATCTGAGATCACCAGCTACATCGTGGAGTGCCGTGAACCCAGCATTAGCATGTGGTCTATGATTACCTCCCACTGCACCAATCGCAAGATAAAGGCGAAGCTGATGGAGGGCCATGAGTACCTGTTCCGTGTTTGTGCTGAGAACAAGATAGGACCTGGACCTAGTGTTGAGACCAAGACTCCTCTGCTGGCCATTGACCCCATTGAGAAGCCTGGCGAGCCCGAGAACTTCAGAGCCACTGACATCGGTAAGAACTATGTCTATCTTCGTTGGAGGAAGCCTGACTATGATGGCGGCAGCCCCAACATCTCCTACAACCTGGAGTGCAAAGCCAAAGATGCTGAGGCATGGGAGAAACTCAACACAGGTGTTCTCACTGACACCTTCTTCCTGGCTGACAAGTGCACAGAGAACCAGACATACACCTTCAGGTTGGTTCCTTCATTCTTACCTAAAAGGTTCACACTGATTGTTTTGCAGAGAGTTTTTTTGCTCAGACTTGCGCAGAATAATGTAATTGTAATGTTATTGTCATTGTTGTTACTGTTATTTAAATAACTTGTATCATTTGCAATCCAGGGTGCAGACCGTCAATGAAGGAGGTGAAAGTGCTTGGGTGAAACTTGCTGACATTCTGGTGAAGGAGGAGATTCAGAAGCCCGTTATTGACCTGAAGCTGGCTGGAGTGATGACAGTGAAGGTTGGTGAGTCGGTCAGGATGGAGGCAGGCCTGAGAGGAAAGCCCCAGCCTGAAGTCAAGTGGACAAAAGACAAGGCTGTCGGAGACAATCCAAGAATCAGCTATGAGACTGGCCCTGACTACTCCAAGTTCCTTTTGACCAAGTCCAGACGTACTGACTCTGGAAAGTATATCATCACCGCCACCAACTCAGCCGGTACCTTCACAGCTTACGCCAACGTTAATGTCCTGGATGTCCCCGGCCCAGTGAGAAATCTTAGGCTTACTGGCATCGGAGCTGACAAGTGCAGAGTGGTGTGGGATGCTCCCGAGGATGATGGAGGTTGCGAGGTGGACAGCTACATCCTGGAGAAATGCGAGACCAGGAGGATGGTCTGGTCCACGTACTCTGGCTCAGTGGTCACACCATATTGCAACGTCACACGTCTGGTGGACGGTAATGAGTATATCTTCAGAGTGAGGGCTGAGAACAAGATGGGAACTGGCCCTCCTATGGAGAGCAGGCCTGTCACTGCCAGGACTCAGTTTAACAGACCTGGACCCCCTGAGGCCCCTGAGGTCACCAAAGTAAGTAAAATACTACCAGAACACTTTTCAGCCTGCTACCTACATTAAAACCCATATAATTAGACAAGCTAACCCTCTGTTCATCAAACTCATAACACTATTTGTGATGCAGGTGAGCAAAGAGGAGATGACTGTTGTTTGGGCTCCTCCTGAGAATGACGGAGGAAAATCAATTTCTGGCTACATCCTGGAGAGGAAAGAGAAGAGGGCAGTGCGCTGGGTGCCATGCACCAAGAGCCCCATCTCAGAGAGACGCATGAAAGTTACTAACCTGATCCCCAACCATGAGTACCAGTTCAGGGTGAAGGCTGAGAATGAGGTTGGCCTGGGAGACCCCAGCAAAGCCTGCAGACCTGTTGCAGCTAAAGATCCCATCGGTGAGTCAGTGGTTGTCACAGGTTGATTGATATCTTCAAATTGAACATGTAAACCACAGGTCAGATGTCAGGGACGGACTTCATCCAAGTCCTAAGTAAGTATTCCAATTGAACTTTATGTTACTGTTTCTACCTTCAGAGCCCCCTGGCCCCCCTGCAGGCCTGAAGGTTGGCGACAGCACCAAGACCTCCATCACCGTGTCCTGGTCTAAACCTGTGTATGATGGTGGTGCCCCCATCATCGGCTACAGTCTGGACATGAGGCTGAAGAGTGAGGCAGACCCTGAGAAGCCCTCAGAGGGCTGGAAGAGAATTGACACCCATGGTGCATTGGTGCTCACAGAGTGGACCATCAACCAGCTGGATGAGAAGCAGGAATACGAGTTCAAGGTGTCTGCCCAGAACCAGGTGGGCTGGGGACGTCACGCCTACTTGAAGGAGGCTGTGTCCCCCAAGGAAATCTTGGGTAAGAAACAGTCATTGTGCCTGAATAAATATATTGCATTACACAACAAGGTAAATATGTGTAAATATGTTGAAACACTCTAATGATAACAACATCAATGTGTTTCTACGACAACAGAGGCTCCAGAGATCGACCTGGACGCCAGTCTGAGGAAAGGTCTGTCTGTTAGGGCCGGCTGTCCAATCAGGCTTTTTGCTGTGATCAGAGGAAGGCCAGCCCCCAAGGTTACCTGGAAGCGCATGGGTGTGGACAATGTGATCCGCAGAGGTCACGTAGACCAGGTTGACACCATGTCCTTCCTGGTCATCCCTGAGTGCACCAGGGAAGATTCTGGAAGATATTCACTGACTCTGACCAACTCAGCTGGAGAGAAAGCTGTATTTGTCCGTGTGAAAGTCTTAGGTGAGAGTCTAAAAATACTGAAAATTAAAACAATCGACATTTGTACAGAACTTGCCTTTTAAAAAAAGTTTCATTTTCCATTTAATCAGGTATGATTAAAATTATTATTATTAATTCAACCTATGCAGATACTCCTGGACCTGTCGGCGGCCTTGAGGCAACCAACATCACCAAGACATCAGCTCAGCTCTCCTGGTTGCCACCGGAGAATGATGGTGGCAGTCCCATCATCAACTACATTGTAGAGAAACGGGAGGTGGATAGAAAGACATGGACCAAGTGCGTAGAGGACCAGAAGAAGACAAGTTTCAAGGTCACCAACATGACACCTGGCATTGAGTACTACTTCAGAGTCACAGCCTGCAACAAGTACGGCATTGGAGTTCCTCAGGACTCACCCAAATCCTACCTGGCTGTTGACCCCATCAGTAAGTGTCACAACAGACTGTGATTAAGGTTTGAAAGGTTAAACTCTTGTGTTCTTTCTAACATTTTCTGTGTTTTGCTTTTAGGTGAACCAGATCCTCCGAAGAAGATGGATGTGCTGGAAATCAGCAAGAATAGTGCCGTACTGGGCTGGCTGAAGCCACTCAGAGATGGAGGAGCCAAAATCAATGGCTATGTGGTGGACTACCAGGAGGAGGGTGCCCCTGAGGACAAGTGGACACCATACTCAGTGGTCAAAGACCTGACCATCGTCGTGGTTGGTCTTAAGGAAGGAACGAAGTATAAGTTCAGAGTGGCAGCTAGGAACTCAGTTGGATGCAGCTTGGCACGTGAGGCAGAGGGAGTGTTTGAAGTCAAGGAGCAGCTCAGTAAGTATACCAGCCTAAATATCTAAAACAAACTAAAACAGACTGGTAGTAACTCAAGTATTTAAAAAAAACATTCATTTTTTCATTATGAATTTATCCCTTAAGTAAATTTTCTTGTTCCCCTTAGTGGCTCCTAAAATCATCATGCCTGACACTGTAACAGTCAGAGCTGGATCCAAAATGGTGGTTGAGGCCATTTTGGCAGGTAAACCTGCTCCCTTCTGCAAATGGAAGCAGGGCAACGAGGACGTGCTGACCTCTGACCGCCTGTCTGTTGTGAAGACGCTGACGACATGCACACTTATCATCAAGAACGTGACAAGAAAAGACAGTGGCTACTTCAGTCTGTCAGCTGAGAACAGCAGTGGCAAGGTCAACCAGATCCTCAAAGTCATCGTTATGGGTCAGTGTTTACTACAGATGATGATTCTTAACTGAAAAATACGGAAAATGTTCATGGTGAATAACAAGTTATTGAGAAGGTGGGAACATCCTCAATGCTGACTCATCCTCTGTGTCTCTGCAGACATCCCTGGACCACCCGAAGCTCCTCTAGAGATCACTGAACAGGACATCGATGCATGCACGCTGCTCTGGAACTCCCCACAGGAGGATGGTGGCAGCAACATCACTAACTATATTGTGGAGAAGTGTGACGTCAGCCAGGGTGACTGGATCACACTCTCTACATCCTGCACCAAACCCAGCTTCAGAGTCACCAAACTGACACCTGGCAAAGAATATGGCTTCAGAGTCCGTGCTGAGAACAGGCTTGGGGTCGGTGCACCCATCTACTCTGAGAAGATGATTGCCAGATATCCATTTGGTGAGTCTAGGCCAAAATATGTTTTATCTGCTCCTATGTGACAGTAATATTAACTGTTCTGTTTTTCTCTGAAGATCCTCCCAGTGAGCCCAGAAACCTAGAGATTAACAAGGTCTTCAAGGACTTTGTCATCCTGTCATGGGAGCGTCCCACTAGTGATGGTGGCACACCCATCACTGGATACTGCATTGAAAAGAAGGAGAGGAACAGTCTCTTGTGGATGAAGGCCAACGAGTCCTTGGTCAAAGCCACCCAGTACACCTGCAGTGGACTGATCGAGGGTCTGGAGTACACCTTCAGGGTTTCTGCCCTCAACTTGGCTGGACAAGGCAAACCTTGCAAGCAGACTGACTTAATCACTGCTAGGACTGCTGTTGGTAAGATAATGGCACAAGTTTTTTATGATTTTGATGTTATTTTTGTTTGAAAAGTCAAGTTATAAATAAAATGGAATTCTTCCCTGTTACTGACAGCATAACTGAGTCTACAAACCTTTGTTTCTTTCCAACCAGACCCACCAGGTAAACCTGAGCCCATGGATGTGACCAAGCACTCGGTCTCTTTGGTCTGGAGCCGTCCCAAGCATGACGGTGGCAGCAAGCTGATTGGCTACTACATGGAGTACACAAAGCTTCCAGAAGAGAAGTGGGTCCGTTGCAATGCCAACTGCATGAACATCCAGACAGAGAGCTACGTGGTGAGCGGCCTGGAGGAGTTCCAACAGTACCAGTTTAGAGTCATCGCCAAGACGGCCATCAATGTCAGCCTGCCATCTGAGCTATCCGACCCAATTGCTGTCATTGCAGAGAACGGTACATCTCCACACAGAAAGAAAGACTTTGACTGACAAATTAAATAAGTGACAAATCATGACGATTGCCTTTTCTTCTCATGTGCAGTTCCTCCTCGTGTGGACCTGGGTGTCAACATGAAGAACCTGATTGTGGTGAAAGCCGGAGAGAACATCACCCTGGATGCTGAGGTGTTTGGCAAGCCACTACCCAAGGTGAGCTGGAAGAGGGATGGAGCCCCTCTGGTCCTGGCCGAGGGAATGAAGATGACCCAGAAGAAGCATGTCCACCTGCTGGACCTCTTCAGTGTCACCAGAAAGGAGACTGGAGACTACACTATCACTGCTGAGAATGCCAATGGCTCAAAGTACGCCACCATCAAGGTCAAGGTGCTCGGTAAGGTCATTTTATAGTATTTTACTGTGGAAGTTTGTTGACAGAAGCATTTTATGTGTACATACAAGCAATGACCCTAATCTCCATCTGTTTCCCCTGCAGACAAACCTGGCCCTCCAGCCTCAGTGAAAATCTCAAAGGTGTTTGCTGACCGTGTTAAGATGCGTTGGGAGCCTCCAATTGCAGATGGTGGTTCTGAGATCACCAACTACATAATTGAGAAGCGTGAAACCAGCAGAGCTAATTGGGCACTGGTTACTTCTAACATCCATGGACACATCACTGACTGCTCAGTGGAGAAACTTATTGAAGGACACGAGTACCAGTTCAGAGTCAGTGCTGAGAACCAGTATGGTGTGGGAGACGCTGCCATGACTGACCCCGTAATGGTTAAGAACCCATATGGTACGTTCAGACCACAAAGGCGAAGCTCTTATGGCCACCTCTTATGACAGTACCAGTATAATTATGATCCTATCTCTTCCTTCAGATGTTCCCGGTCCATGTGAACCACCTGTCATCACCAACATTACTAAGGACTCCATGACTGTGAGCTGGAAGGTACCAGCCAATGACGGCAAGGCCACCATCCTCGGCTACATGGTGGAGAAACGTGAGGCCACCGAACTGACCTGGGCTAAGGTCAACCGCAAGCCAGTCATCGACAGGACCATCAAGGCTGCTCAGCTGACAGAGGGCTCAGAGTATGAGTTCAGAGTCATCGCCATTAACAAGGCTGGTTTGGGCAAACCAAGCGACGCATCCAATGCTGCACTGGCTGTCGACCCTGTCTGTAAGTATTGGCTTTCAACAGGCAGGAGGGTTTTTATTTAAGGATTCCTCAAAATATATATGCTAGACTAAAAAAATGTTTCTCTATAATTCTCCAGATCCTCCTGGCCCACCTGCCTTCCCCAAGGTGGTGGACTCTACCAAGAACTCCATCAGCCTTAGCTGGACCAAACCAGCCTACGACGGTGGCTGTGAGATCATCGGCTACCTGGTGGAATGTAAGCGTGCGGACGCCGAGCACTGGAGCAAGTGCAACATTCCCAAAAAGCTACAGGCCACCAAATTCCTGATGACAGGCCTATTGGATGACTCAGAGTACCAGTTCAGAGTCTCAGCTGTCAACAAGATTGGCTACAGTGAGCCAAGCGAGGTCCCTGGAAACCACATGCCCAAAGACATCCTGAGTACGTCTCTCATCAGATCAGTATACTTTCTTTTGATTAAAAAAGCTCTAACATTTTCTTTAGCAAACTGCCTCACCAAAACTTTATTTTTGCATTTTTTAACAGGTTAAACAAAGAATTTAAGAACTGACAGATGATTTTCCTGTAAAGTTATGTTTAAGTAATCTTTTGTCCGTCTTCTAGTTGCTCCTGAAGGTGAGCTGGATGCGGATCTAAGAAAAGTTTTGGTTCTTCGAGCCGGCGTCACCATGAGGCTCTATGTCCCACTCAGAGGACGTCCTGCGCCAAAGGTGACATGGTCAAAGGTAGATGCCAACCTAAAGGATAGGCAGGGCGTGCTGATCAAGACATCTGAATGGGATACCCTGCTGATGATTGAAGACATAAACAGATATGACGCTGGCAAATATGTTCTGTCACTGGAGAACAGCAGTGGCTCCAAGAGCTACACTATTGTGGTCAAGGTTCTCGGTAAGTGCTGGAGATAGTTGAAAGATTCTCTTTTCTTTTGGAAAAATCTCCTTAGGATGTATTGTCTTGTTTTGAAAATGTATGCCAGAAAGACAGAAAAATCTGACACAAATAAGAGGTTGATAGAAAATAGCTTTTTCCTCCCAAGAATTGTGTGGATCCCAACCTGATTTGTGACCCCATTTAGCTGACAAAGGTTCTGAGCATGAAATATTCCTTCTTCTCCCTCTCAGATACTCCTGGACCACCTATAAACCTGGTCGTGAAGGAGACTTCTACAACTTACGCCTGCATCGGTTGGGAGCCTCCACTGATTGATGGTGGAAGCCCCGTTAAGAGCTACGTTGTAGAAAAACGTCTGGCTGAGAGGAAGGCCTGGACCTGTGTGGCAGCAACCTGCCACAAGATCTCATTTAGGATCACCAACCTGGAGGTGGGACAGGCCTACTGCTTCAGGGTGCTGGCTGAAAACGCCTACGGCATTGGAGAGGGCTGCGAGACCGCAGGCAGTGTCCGAGCCTCAGGTAGAAACAAGTCATTATTGCTGTTTATGTTGTACTGAAGATTACAGTAGACTGCAGAAGTGCTTATAATTATAAACATATACATAGGCCAGTAGCTATAATCTACCTTGCTTACAATACACTTTAACAATATCCATGTCTGGTTTTGACTAATTTTTCCTCCACCCCACACGCCCCACCCAGAGCAACCTGGTCCAGTGACAGACTTCAGAGCCCAGAAGACGACCAAGAACTCAATTGTCCTTGGTTGGAAGAAGCCTATCAGCGATGGTGGAAGCTTTGTAACTGGTTATATCCTGGAGCAGAGCGAAGGTGAGGACAAGTGGAAGCAGATCCTGAAGGGCAAGAACACCTCACACACCATTGGAGAGCTGACGGAGGGCAAAGAGTACTTCTTCAGAGTCAAAGCGCTCAATGAGTCCGGAGAGGGACCACCCACCGAGCTCGCTGTCATTGCTAAGGACCAGTTTGGTAAGAAATCAGACTGACTGCCATCATGCTGGATATTGTTTCAGTTATTTAGTAGAGCTTTACTTAGTTAAATGTTTTTAGCTTCAACTGAGATTGAATACAATCTGTATTCAGTATTTAATTAATTTAATATTTTCTATTTGTATTTCAGTGTTGCCTGACTGTAACTTGAGCAATCTGCATGATGGTTGCTATGTGGTAAAGGAGGGCAGCACCACACGTATCAACATCCCCACTGTTGGAGTGCCTCTCCCCACCGCAACATGGAAGAAAGGAGACACGGCGATTGGCGACACTGGCAGAATGTGTGTAGAGGCGTCTCACGGTGTTACCACTCTCCTGATCAGAGACTGCCAGAGAGGAGATGCAGAGACTTACACCATCACCGTCAGGAACAGTGCCGGCTCCAAAGACTGCAAGTTCAAGCTCAAGGTGGTCGGCAAGCCTGGCATCTGCACTGGACCTATTAAGTTTGATGAGATCACTGCCGACGCCATCACCCTTGAGTGGGCACCACCAATCGATGATGGCGGTGCAGAGGTGTCCAACTACATTGTGGAGAAGAGAAGGACAACTGACAACAAGTGGGCCACAGTGGCTTCAGCCATCCAGAAGACCACCATGAGGGTGATCAGACTTCATGATGGAATAGAATACATCTTTAGAGTGTTTGCTGAGAACAAGTACGGCGTTGGAGAGCATCTGAGGTCTGAGCCAGTCATCGCCCAGCATCCATTTAGTGAGTATCAAATTCTTGACTGATGCTTATTAAATTTTCCATTACATTTTGGCTTGAGACAGTAACATGGCTGCCTGTGTTCTTTAAATGTCAATGTCATCTAGCCACCATTTAGGTCCTACAGTCATCTTACATCACACAATAAGTTGGATGATTTTTCTTTTAATTTAATAGAAAATTTACAGAACAGAAAATATTTGACACGCTGAATTAAATAGCAGAGTTCCATTGTTGGACCTCCTCAACTGCGCAGAAAGGTTATAATGCTTTCTAAGGAATAGATTGTTGGGACATGGACACCTTCGTCAGATAGGTTCTGACATAGAATATATTTGACTCACATGACTTTTAACTGTTTGTGCATCTTCCTGGATATTTTATAAATACTTTTTGTCCCTAGACAACATAAAATTAATAAATTTTCCTGTAGCCCCTTCTCCAATTCACTCGTAGACTTTTGACCAAGGTTCATTAAAGGAAACTGTAGCCTAGTAGCTCCAAATAAGTTGATGTAATCATGCCATGTTTTGCGTCCTTATCTTATAAAATTTTAAACCTTCATACAATTTGCTTGAAGATTTACTGTAAAAATGGCTACTTACTGTGCTTAGTTCATCCTTGATACCACCTATTTCTAATCTTCTAATGCTCTCTTTCTTCCCTCATTCAGATGTGCCTGATGCACCAGCTCCTCCAGAAATAGTGAGCATCCGCCATGAGTCAGCCATCTTGACTTGGGCTGATCCAAAAGACAATGGAGGCTCAACAATTACTGGTAACAGACTGTGATGGACATCAAGTTATGGTTAGATGTGAGCAAAAATCAAGCAATAATCATCACAATCAATTGTTTTCTTTTGTTCTCTGAAGGATATCATGTGGAGTTTAAGGAGAGGAACAGTCTGATGTGGAAACGGGCCTCAAAGACTCCTCTGAGAGTGAGGGAATGCAGAGTCACTGGCCTGATAGAGGGACTAGAGTATGAGTTCAGGGTGATGGCCATGAACATGGCCGGCCTCGGAAGGGCAAGCAAGGTCACTGAGGCTGTGGTAGCCCTGGATCCCATCGGTAAGTCCACTGCTTATGCTACTTTTCATCTGATTGTCAAAATGTTTAAATGCTACGTTTGTAGTTTACAGGCTTTTTTTGAATTAATTAATTAATTAATTTTAAGGGTTATATGGGCTGAAATCGTTCTTAAATTAAATAATTTAAAAAAAAACATTTCTTGTGACAATTTAACACGTTTTCGTGTCCTATTAGATCCTCCTGGCAAGCCTGAAGTGATTAACGTCACCAGGAACACAGTCACTCTGATTTGGACCGCTCCCAAATATGACGGCGGCTACAAGCTGACTGGCTATATGGTGGAGAAGCTTGAGGTTGGCGGCAAGTCCTGGCTGAAGGCTAATCATGTCAACATCCAGGGCTGTGCCTTTACTGTACCTGACCTGACAGAGGGATCTCAGTATCAGTTCAGGATCAGAGCCAAGAATAGTGCTGGAGCTATTAGTGTGCCCTCAGAGGCAACTGAGCCTCTGACCTGCAAGGATGAATATGGTAAGCTGAGTAACTAACTTTAGTAACAATCTTTGTATTGCAGAAAACATTAGAATTTTTTTTATTTTAGTTTTAGGAATATCACAATCTCCAAGTGAATCTTTGGAAGCGCCAGAGATAACTGTACTTTAACTTTCTTCTGTCTAATCTGCAGAGCCTCCAACAATCACGATTGACCCAGACATAAAGGATGGTGTATCAGTCAGGGCAGGAGACACTATTGTGCTGTCAGCTACAAAGATTGTGGGCAAACCTCCACCAACTTCTGTCTGGTCAAAGGGAGGCCGTGAGTTCAAGACCTCCGACATTGTCACCATCACCAGCACTCCAACCTCCTCTACTCTGGCTATTAAATATGCAAGCCGGAAGAACACAGGAGAGTACATCATCACAGCGAGCAACCCCTTCGGCATTAAGGAAGAACATGTCAAGGTGAAGGTCCTTGATGTGCCTGGACCTCCAGGCCCAATTGAAGCCAATGTCATTACAGCTGAGAAGTGTACTCTGACTTGGCTTCCCCCAGAAGAGGATGGAGGTGCCACTATCAAGTCCTACACCCTTGAGAAGAGAGAGACCAGCCGTCTGCAATGGACCAAGATGGCTGAAAACATTGTGGACTGTAGATTGGTAGCCAGCAATCTGATCAAGGGCAATGAGTACATCTTTAGAGTGTTTGCTGTGAACCAGTATGGCACTGGAGACTCAAGCCAGTCTGGTCCAGTAAAAATGGTTGACAGTTTCCGTAAGTTAATTTTGCTTATGTATGATTAGTCTTGCATGAACCTAATAAACATAATAAAAATATACATTTTCAGATGACCATAGGAAAAATAAAAAGCTATTTAGGACAAGGATTTAGTTTGAGGCATCCCTAACCAAATTGTTATTGTATGCTTTGTTTTCTCAGGACCACCAGGCCCACCCTCAATCCCAGAGATTGATAACATCAGTAGAAATGCTGTCACCATTTCATGGAAGAGACCAGCAAAGGACGGAGGAAGTGACATTCGAGGATATTGTGTAGAGAGGAAAGAAAAGAGAGGAATGAGATGGGTCAGAGCCAGTAAAAGATCAGTCCCTGACCTGCGCTTTAAGGTGCAAGGCCTGACTGAGGGAGTAGAGTATGAATTTAGAGTCACTGCTGAAAACAAAGCTGGATTTGGTGAACCAAGTGAGCCATCACCAGCTGTGATGACCAAGGACATTGTCTGTAAGTAAAACCAGACTCATACTTTATTCTGAATTACATTTTTAAAAGGGAATGTTTTAAGAACACAAGTTAGAAAATGTCCTTCAAGCAATCAATTAACTTTTTCAAACTCTTGTCTTTCTTATTTATTAGATCCACCTGGTCCTCCGTCCAACGCCAGAATAACAGACACCACAAAAACAACAGCTACCTTGGCCTGGGGTAAACCCCACTACGATGGTGGTCTTAATGTAGATGGATATATTGTTGAGTACAAAAAGGAGGGCCACGATGACTGGGAGGTGGAGACCCAGTTTCCAATCAAAGTTACTGAATATGTTATCGGTAAACTTCAAAAGGGAGGCAAATACCACTTTAGAATCACTGCTCTGAATTCTGAGGGAGTTGGCGAACCTGCAGAGGTAGAGAAAGTGACCGAACTGGTGGACCAAGAGTCTTTGCCGGACTATGAACTTGATGCTGAACTCAGGAAAACCTTGGTTGTCAGATGCCGTGCTTCCATTCGTATGTTTGTTCCCATCAGGGGTCGCCCTGTTCCTGAGGTTACCTGGAGCAAAGATGACACAAACCTCAAAACACGTGCACATATAGACACAACAGAGTCATACACTCTTCTAGTTATCCCTGACTGTACCAGATATGATGCTGGAAAATACAATTTGTGTCTTGAGAACGTTGCTGGAAAGAAGACTGGCTTTGTTAATGTAAAGGTTTTGGACACACCAGGACCACCAGTCAATGTCAAGCCTAGAGAGATCACTAAGAACAGCATCACGCTCCAGTGGGAAATCCCCATAATCGATGGTGGTTCCAAGATTCACAACTATATTATTGAAAAGAGAGCAGCCACCAAGAAGGCCTACACAGTGCTGAGCACTACATGGCAGAAGTGTTCCTATAAGTTTACAGACCTAGAGGAGGGAGCTTACTACTACTTCCGTATCTCTGCTGAGAATGACTTGGGTGTCGGTGAGCCTGCTGAATCCCCTGAGCCAATCAGGGTTTCCCAGGCCCCCTCTGCACCAGAGAACTTGTATGTTACTGATGTGTCAAATGACACTGCTAACCTGTCATGGACCAAACCCCTGCACGATGGTGGCAGCTTGATTACAGGATATGTGATTGAAGCCCAGAAGAAGGACACTGACCAATGGGTCCATGTGGTCACCATAAAGGCTCTTGACTATACTGTCACAGATCTGATTGAAGGGGCAGAATATACCTTCCGTATAATGGCTGTCAATGCATCAGGCCGGAGTGACCCACGTGAGAGTAGGCCTGCTATAATCAAAGAACAGACTTCTGCTCCTTCCTTTGACCTGCGTGGAGTTTACCAGAAGACTGTCATTGCAAAAGCAGGAGACCGCGTCAAGGTGGAAATTCCAGTGCTGGGCAAACCCAGACCTGTGGTATCCTGGAAGAAGGGAGACACAACCCTCAAGGAGACACAAAGAATCAACGTTGAAACCACAGCAACATCAACAATCCTCAACATTGGTGAGATCAAGAGGAAAGATGCAGGCCAGTATTCCATGACTGGAAAGAATATGCTAGGTACAGTGACTGAGACCATCACAGTCCTGGTCCATGACATTCCAGGTCCTCCCACTGGTCCCATTAAGCTGGATGAGGTGTCATGTGATTATGTTCTTTTCTCCTGGGAGGCACCAGAGCATGATGGAGGTGTTCCTATTAACAACTACATTGTTGAGATGCGTGAGACCACTGGTACCTCCTGGATGGAGCTGGCAGCTACGGTGATCCGCACCACATTCAAAGCAGCCCGACTCACCACTGGAACCCAATATCAGTTCCGTGTCAAGGCCCAGAACAGGTATGGCATTGGACCATGCATTATCTCTGAACCAGTGGTAGCTGCCTATCCATTTGATGTACCAGGGCAGCCGGGCATTCCTGTGGTCACATCTTTCAACAAGGATGCTATGACTCTGAGCTGGAATGAGCCTTCTTCTGATGGAGGCAGTGCCATCCTTGGCTATCATGTTGACAGAAAAGAGAAAAACAGCATTCTGTGGCAGAGGATCAGCAAAGCTCTTGTTGTTGGAAATATCTTCAAATCAACAGGCCTTGTTGATGGAATCGCATATGAACACCGTGTTACTGCTGAAAACATGGCTGGTCTCAGCAGACCAAGCAAACCCTCAGAGCCTATGTACGCTTTGGACCCAATTGACCCACCCGGCAGACCTGTGGCACTGAATGTCACCAGACATGAAGTGACAGTGTCATGGACCAAACCAGAGGGAGATGGTGGATTTTCCATTACTGGATACACAGTAGAGAGAAGAGAGATGCCCAATGGACGCTGGCTCAAAGCCAACTTTAATAACATCCTGGAAACTATCTACACAGTTAGTGGTCTGATCGAAGATTCAACTTATGAATTCCGTGTCTTTGCTAGAAACTCAGCTGGTGGTGTTAGTGCTCCATCCCAGCCATCAGAGGCCATCACATGCAGAGATGACCTTGAAGAGCCAAGGCTTGATGTTGATGCATCATATAGCAGCAATGTTATTGTCATGGCAGGAGAGGTGTTCAAGCTGGAAGCTAATGTGACTGGCAGGCCACTCCCATCTTTGGTATGGACCAAGGAAGGAAAGGAGCTTGAGGACACAGCCAAATTGGAGATAAAGTCAACTGACTTCCACACAACTCTGTTGAACAAAGATTCCCTCAGGAGGGATGGAGGTGCTTATGTTCTGACCGCCAGTAATCCCGGTGGATTTGCCAAGTTCACCTATAATGTCAAGGTGCTCGACAGGCCTGGCCCACCAGACTCGCTCACTGTCACTGATGTCACTGCTGAAAAATGCGTCCTTAACTGGCTGCATCCAACACATGATGGAGGTGCTAAGATTGAGTATTTTATCATCCAGAGGCGGGAGACCAGTAGGTTGGCATGGACAAATGTGGCCACAGACCTTCAGGCGAACAGATTCAAGGTCACCAAGCTTCTGAAGGGCAATGAATATATCTTCCGAGTCATGGCTGTTAACAAGTATGGTGTGGGTGAACCCAGGGAGTCCGAGCCTATTGTCTGTGCCAACCCCTATGTCGTAAGTGACCCACCACAGCAGCCTGAAGTCACTATCATTACTAGAGACTCCATGGTGGTCTGCTGGGAGCGCCCTGAACACGACGGAGGCAGCAGAATTAACACTTACATTATTGAAAAGAGGGATAAGACTGGCCTGCGCTGGGTGAAGTGCAACAAGAGGACTGTAACTGACCTGCGTTTCAAAGCCTCTGGTCTCACACCAGGACATGAGTATGAATTCAGAGTTCTTGCTGAGAACAATGCTGGTCTGAGCCAGCCTAGTCCTTCCAGTCCATTTTACAAAGCTGTGGACACTATCTTCCAGCCTGGACCCCCAGGTAACCCCAGAGTGCTAGACACAACCAAGTCCTCCATTACCCTTGCCTGGAACAAGCCAGTCTATGATGGTGGTTCTGAAATCACTGGCTATGTTGTGGAGACCTGCCTGCCCGAGGAGGATGAATGGACGATTCACACTCCCAAGAAGGGATGGACAGCCACATCTTTTACCATCACAAGCTTGAAGGAAAACCAGGAGTACAAAATCAACATCTGTGCTACAAATTGTGAGGGAGTAGGAGAGCCTGCTGCTGTTCCTGGAACACCCAAAGCGGAAGACAGACTACTTCCTCCAGAAATTGAACTGGGAGCAGAGCTACGAAAGGTTGTCTGCATCAGAGCCTGTAGCACACTCAGACTTTTTGTTCCTATTAAGGGAAGACCAGTACCTGAAGTCAAATGGTCAAGAGAGCATGGAGAATCTCTGGACAGAGCTAACATTGAAATCACATCATCATTTACCACTCTGCAGGTTGATAATGTTGACAGATTTGATGCAGGTAAATACTTGGTGACTGTAGAAAATGCCGCAGGAAGCAAAACAGCCTTTGTTAATGTCAGGGTGCTAGATACTCCTGGAGCACCTCAGAATCTGCTTGTGAAGGAGATCACCAAAGATTCAGTTTCACTTGTTTGGGATGCACCTCTTATTGATGGTGGCTCCAGAGTCCGCAGCTATATTGTGGAAAAGCGTGAGTCAACCAGGAAGGCCTACTCAACAGTCTGTGCTAGCTGCCATAAGTCTAGTTGTAAAGTTGGAGACCTGGAAGAAGGAAAGCTGTATTCATTCAGAATCCTAGCAGAGAATGAATATGGCATTGGCCTCCCAGTTGAAACAGTTGAACCAATTAAAGTGTCAGAGAAGCCTCTGCCACCTGGAAAAGTGTCCCTACGTGAAGTTACCAGCTCTAGTGTCACACTAACTTGGGAAAAGCCTGACCATGATGGTGGCAGCAGGATCACAGGCTATATTGTTGAGATGCAAGGTAAAGGCAGTGAAAAGTGGACCCAGGTCATGGTGGTTAAAACCAGTGAGGCTGTTGTGACTGGCCTTACACAGGGAGAGGAATACATGTTCCGTATCTCGGCCGCCAATGAAAAAGGAGTAAGTGACCCACGCCCTCTCAGTCAGCCTGTGGTGGCTAAGGACCTTGTCATCCCTCCAACCTTCAAACTGCTTTTCAGCACATATAGTGTGCTAGCAGGAGATGATCTGAAAATTGATGTACCATACATTGCTTGTCCCAAGGCCACTGCAACTTGGCTTAAAGACGGTGTTGTTCTAAAGGAGACAACAAGAGTTAATGCTGAAGCTACAGATAAAAACCTGCTTCTGGTTATTAAGGACTCCTGCAGAGATGATGTGGGAACATACACCATCAAACTGACCAACACAGTTGGAGAGGCATCTACAGACATTAGTGTTGTAGTTCTAGATAAGCCCGGTCCTCCAATTGGCCCAATTAAGCTGGAAGATGTTACTGCAGACAGTGTGGTCCTGACCTGGAATCAACCAGAGTATGATGGTGGTTGCACCATCAACAACTACATTGTTGAGAAGAGAGATACATCTACAACTAACTGGCAGATTGTTTCAGCTACTGTGGCAAGAACCACTATTAAGGCAGCCCGTCTTAAGACTGGAGTTGAGTACCAATTTAGAATTGCTGCAGAGAATAGATATGGCAAGTCTTCACTTCTGGTCTCTGATACCATAGTTGCTCAATATCCATTTGAAGTTCCCGGCTCGCCACGTTCTGTTGTGATTCAGTCAGCCACTAAGGAGACCATGGTGGTTGTGTGGGAGAAACCAAGCAGTGATGGTGGGAGCAAAATTCTGGGCTACCACTTGGAGCTCAAAGAGAGAAACAGCATATTGTGGGTGAAACAGAACAAACAACTCATCCCAGAGACTAGATTTAAGGTTGTTGGCCTTGAGGAAGGTATTGAGTATGAATTCAGAGTTTATGCTGAGAATATTGTTGGCATCAGCAAAGCCAGCAAACTGAGTGAAATGCAAGTGGCTAGAGATCCTTGTGACAGACCTGGAAAACCAGAGGCTGTCATTGTGACAAGAAACCAAGTGACTCTTAGATGGACCAAACCTGAGTATGATGCTGGCATAAAGATTACAGGCTATGTGGTTGAGAAGAAGGAGGGAGCTGGTCGCTGGATGAAGGCCAGTTTTGCTAACGTCATTGAAACAGAATTTGTAGTCACAGGACTTACTGAAGATAAGATTTATGAGTTCCGTGTCATTGCCAGGAATGCAGCAGGTGTCTTTAGCCAGCCCTCTGATTCTACTGGGGCCATCACTGCCAAGGATGAGGTGGATCCACCTCAGATTGACTTGGATTCAAAATACTCCCAAGCTGTGGTGGTAAATGCTGGAGAGACATTCAAGCTCGAAGCAGGTATCACTGGTAAACCTGTGCCCACGGTACACTGGCTGAAGGGGGGCAAAGAAATTTCAGAGGCTGCACGTCTAGAACTCAAGAACACAGACTTTACCGCTTGTATAGTTGTCAAAGAAGCTATCCGTGTTGATGGAGGTCAGTACACTTTGCTTGTAAAGAATGTTGGAGGAGAGAAAACTGTTAACATAAATGTCAAGGTCTTGGACAGACCAGGTCCTCCTGAGGGCCCAATTTCTATCTATGGGGTTACCAGTGAAAAATGCTCAATTTCCTGGAAATCTCCCTTGCAAGATGGAGGTAGTGATGTGTCCTATTACATTGTTGAGAGGCGGGAAACCAGCCGGCTTGTGTGGACTGTAGTTGAACCAAAGGTTCAGACACTGAACTTGAAGATAACAAAACTTCTTCCTGGTAATGAGTATATCTTCAGAGTTATTCCAGTCAACAAATATGGAGTTGGTGAGCCTTTGGAATCTGAGCCAATGATTGCCAAAAATCCATTTGTCACTGCCAGCCCACCAACAGAGGTAGAGGTCTCAACAATTACCAAAGACTCCATGGTAGTGACCTGGGAGAGACCAAGTAATGATGGTGGCAGCCCTATTCAGGGATACATTGTTGAGAAACGTGACAAGGATGGCGTAAGATGGACAAGATGTAACAAGCGCACAGTGAGTGAACTGCGCTTCAGAGTGACAGGACTCATAGAAAACCACAGCTATGAATTCAGAGTTTCTGCTGAAAATGGCGCAGGTGTCGGCACACCCAGCGCACCAACAGTGTATTATAAAGCATTGGATCCTATCTTCAAAGCAGGTCCACCAAATAACCCCAAGGTGGTGGACACATCTAGGTCTACTGTTTCCCTGACTTGGGGCAAACCCATCTATGATGGCGGTTGTGAGATCAAGGCTTACATTGTTGAGGCATGTGATGTAGCATCTGATGAGTGGGTTATGTGCACTCCACCAACTGGAATTACAGACACAAAGTTTACAGTGAAAAAGCTTTTGGAGAAGCACGAATACCAATTCAGAGTGTGTGCCATCAACAAAGTTGGTGTTGGAGAGCATGCTGATTTTCCTGGAAAGATTCTTCTGGAGGAGAAGCTTGAGGCCCCTGATCTTGACCTGGATGCTGACATGAGAAAGATGATCAACATTCGAGCAGCAAGTACCCTCAGACTGTATGTTCCTGTGAGAGGTCGTCCAGCCCCGGAAGTGAAATGGGGCAAAGCTGAGGGTGAGATTAAGGAGACTGCCATGATTGATAACACAGGCAGCTATGCTTCACTTGTCATTGAGAATGTTGACAGATTTGACAGTGGAAAGTACACTCTGACTGCAGAGAATGCCAGTGGAGTGAAGTCAGTTTTTATCAGTGTCAGAGTCCTTGACTCACCCAGCCAACCAGTTAACTTTATGGTAAAAGAGATTACCAAGAGTTCTGTCACTTTGACGTGGGAGCCTCCCCTTCTTGATGGTGGCTCCAAGATCAAGCATTATCTTGTTGAGAAGCGTGAGAGCACTAGGAAAGTTTATTCTCCTATCACCACCTGTAATAAGATGTCATGGAAAGTTGAGCCCCTTCCAGAGGGTGGAATCTTCTTCTTCAGGGTCCTGGCTGAGAATGAATATGGTGTGGGTCTCCCTGCTAAAACTTTGGAACCAATTAAGATATCTGAGAAGCCCCAGCCACCTGGTAAAGTCAGTGTTGTTGATGTCACTAGCAGCACTGTAACTCTCTCCTGGGAGAAGCCTGAACATGATGGCGGCAGTAGGATCAGTTTCTATGAAGTTGAATTGGCACTTAAGGACAGTGAGGCATGGTCTGTCTGTGCTAGTGTGAAGGCATTGGAGACTGTAGTCACAAACCTACTCAAGGGAGAGGAATACCAGTTCAGAGTTATTGCTGTTAATGACAAGGGCAAAAGTGACCCTAGACAACTGGTTCAATCAGTTGTAGCCAAGGACCTTGTGATTGAGCCTGCTGTTAGACCCAAAACGAGCACCTACAGTGTCCAGGTGGGGTATGACCTCAAGATAGAGGTCCCAGTTGCTGGTCATCCAAAGCCAACCATTACTTGGACCAAGGATGGAGCAGCCCTTAAGCAAACCACCAGACTCAATGTCACTGACACTGCACGCCAGACCACTCTCACCATCAAGGATGCTACTAAGGAGGATGGAGGCATGTATGGAATCAATGTCACCAATGCTCTGGGTTCCAAGGATGCCACTATTGAGGTTATTACCCTTGACAAACCAGGCCCACCAACAGGCCCTGTAAAATTAGAGGATTTAAGTGCTGAAAGTGTAACTCTTAGCTGGGAACCTCCAACATATACAGGTGGCTGCCCAATCTCAAACTATGTTGTGGAAAAAAGAGACACAACCACTACCAACTGGGTGGTTGTATCTGCAACTGTGGCCAGAACCACACTAAAAGTGAGCAATCTCAAGACCGGCAGTGAATACCAGTTCAGAATTTATGCAGAGAATAGATATGGAAAGAGTTATGCAATTGATTCAGAGCCTGTTTTGGCACAATATCCATTCCAAGAGCCTGGTCCACCAGGAACACCATTTGTGTCTTCATACTCTAAAGACTATATGGTGGTTGAGTGGCACAAACCCCCATCTGATGGTGGCAGTGCCATCTTGGGCTACCATTTGGAGAGAAAGGAGAAGAACAGTATCCTCTGGACTAAAATCAACAAAATGCTTATCCAAGACTGCAGATTCAAATCTGCTCCTCTTGAGGAAGGTATTGAGTATGAGTATAGAGTCTATGCAGAGAATATTGTTGGCATTGGAAAATGCAGCAAAGTCTCTGAGGTTTACGTAGCCCGTGATCCATGTTATCCTCCTGGCCGTCCCGATGCTGTGATTGTGACCAGACACTCAGTGAAGCTGAGGTGGACCCCTCCAGAGTATGATGGTGGAAGCTTAATTACTGGCTATGTAGTAGAGAAGCGTAATCTTCCAGAAGGAAAGTGGATGAAAGCCAGCTTTGCAAATGTCATCGAACTTGAATTCACAGTTACTGGCCTGACAGAAGACAGTAAATATGATTTTAGAGTAATTGCAAAGAATGCAGCTGGTGCAATCAGCAAGCCCTCTGAGAGCACAGGATCCATCACAGCCAAGGATGAAGTTGACCCACCTAAGTGTGAGACGGATCCTATGTACAACCAGACCATTGTTGTCAATGCTGGAGATACTTTCAATCTGGAGGCCAGTGTGGAAGGAAAACCCATTCCAACAGCTCAGTGGTTCAAGGGAAATGTTGAAGTTGAAAATTCAGCAAGAGCTGAGATCAAAAACACAGATTTTAAGGCTTTGCTGGTTGTGAAGGATGCCATCCGAGTGGATGGTGGACAGTACACACTGGTTCTGACTAATGTGGCAGGAACTAAGACTGTCCCCTTCAGTGTGAAGGTCCTTGACAGACCTGGCCCCTCAGAGGGACCTCTTACTGTCAGTAATGTCACTGAGGAGAAGTGTTCACTTTCATGGCTGCCGCCCAGGCATGATGGAGGAGCTAGCATTTCTCACTACATCATTCAGAAGAGAGAAACCAGCCGCCTGGCATGGACTGTGGTCTCCAGTGACTGTGGAGCTACCATGCTCAAGGTCACCAAATTGTTGAAGGGCAATGAGTACATCTTCAGAGTCCTAGCTGTCAACAAATATGGTGTGGGCGAGCCTCTTGAATCAGCACCAGTTATCATGAGAAATCCATTTGTTCCCCCTGGTGCACCCCAGGAGCTTGAGATAACCAACATTACTAGGGACTCCATGACCGTCTGCTGGAACCGCCCTAAAACCACTGGAGGCAGTGAGATTGTTGGTTATATTGTTGAGAAGAGAGACAGAGCTGGAGTGAGATGGACCAAGTGCAACAAACGTAGAGTTACGGACTTACGTTTCAGAGTGACAGGACTGACTGAAGAACATGAATATGAATTCAGGGTATCTGCTGAGAATGTAGCTGGAGTGGGTCAGCCAAGCCCAGCCACACCCTACCTCAAAGCCTGTGACCCAACATTTGAACCAGGCTGTCCATCCAATGCCCATGTGGTCGACGTAACTAAAGACACCATCACTCTGGCCTGGCATAGACCTATCTATGATGGAGGTTGTGAGATTCAAGGATATGCTGTGGAAATTACTAAGGCTGATGAGGAAGAGTGGAGCATTTGCACCCCACCCTCTGGAGTTAATGCTACCAAGTTTACCATCACCAAGTTGATAGAGCACCAGGAATACAAGGTGCGCATATGTGCCATTAATAAGCTGGGTGTTGGAGAGCCCACTGAGATTGAAGGAGTTGTGAAACCTCTGGATAAGATTGATCCCCCAGAGGTGATTCTGGATTCAGAGCTCAGGAAGGGAGTAGTTGTCCGTGCAGGAGGCTCAATGAAAATTGGCATTCCATTCAAGGGCCGTCCTTCTCCTGAGATCAGCTGGGCTAAAGAGGATGGAGTTTTGCCCATTAAAGCTCAGATAGACACTAGCGAAGATTACACACAGCTCTCAATTGATATCTGTGACAGATATGATGCTGGAAAATACATCCTCAACTTGGAAAATACTGCTGGCACCAAATCAGCCTTTGTCTCTGTTAAAGTTCTGGATACTCCTGGGGCCCCTATGAATCTAACAGTAAAAGACATCAAGAGGGAAAGTGTCACTCTGACCTGGGAGCCTCCTCTTATTGATGGTGGTGCAAGAATCACTAATTACCTGGTTGAGAAGCGTGAGTCTACCAGGAATGTTTACTCTAATGTGGACAACAAGTGCACAAAGACCAGCTACCGTATTACTGGCCTCACTGAAGGAACTATCTACTATTTCAGAGTCTTAGCAGAGAACGAGTTTGGTGTAGGACTGGCAGCTGAGACAGAAGACTCAGTAAAGACCTCTGAGCCTCCTCTGCCCGTCGGTAAGGTCACTTTGACTGAAGTGACCAAAACCTCTGCCTCTTTCTCCTGGGAAAAGCCAGTCCATGACGGAGGCAGTAGGATCATGGGCTACTACATTGAGATGCAGCCTGTGGGTTCAGAGGAATGGGTAGTGGCCACCACAACCAAAGTTTGTGATGGCACTGTCATGGGTCTAAGTGCAGGCCATGAGTACCTGTTTAGAGTGTCAGCTTTCAATGACAAAGGCAGGAGTGACCCCAGGGGTCTGGCATCACCAGTCACTGCTAAAGATGTAACATTCATGCCTGGATTCAAGATGACATTTAACACTTACAGTTTGCAGCAAGGGGAGGATCTAAAGATTGAAATTCCAGTGCTTGGACGCCCTGTTCCTACTGTAGAATGGAAGAAGGATGGACAGGCTCTTAAAGAGACAACAAGACTTAATGTATCTGGCACACCATCTCTTACTAAGTTGTGCATCAAGGATGCAAATAAGGAAGACTCTGGTAAATACACCATTACAGCCACCAGCAGTATAGGAACAACTACAGAGGAGATCACTGTAATTATTCTCGATAAGCCTGGCCCACCTACAGGCCCTGTGAAGATTGAGGAGGTGAGCTCTAATTATGTCACTCTCTCCTGGGAACCGCCAACATATACTGGGGGCTGTCAGATCAACAACTACATTGTAGAGAAGAGAGATACCACCACAACAGCATGGCAGATTGTGTCTGCTACTATCGCAAGGTCAACCATCAAAGTCACCAACTTGAAGACTGGGGTTGAGTATCAGTTTAGAGTGTCTGCTGAGAATAGATATGGAAAGAGTTCTGCAATTGTCTCTGCCCCTGTTATTGCTCAGTATCCATTTAGTCAGCCTGCTGCCCCAGGAACACCAGTTGTTACTGCAGCAGTCAAGGACAGTATGGTTGTTGAGTGGAAACCTCCCACCAATAATGGAGGCAGCCCTGTCCTAGGATATCACCTTGAGAGAAAGGAGAAGAACAGCCTCTTATGGACTAAACTCAACAAGCTTCTAATCCCAGAAACACGTTTCAAGACTACAGAGCTGGAAGAAGGTATCGAGTATGAATTCAGAGTTTATGCTGAGAACATTGCTGGACTCAGCCCAGTTAGCAAGGTCTCTGAGAGCACAGTAGCTAGGGACCCATGTGATCCACCAGGCACTCCCCAGGCCATTGATATCACCAGAAATCATGTGACGCTTCAATGGACGAGGCCTGAGTATGATGGAGGCAGTCAAATCACTGGCTATCTGATTGAGAGGAAGAAGCACCCAGATACCCGCTGGATGAAGGCTACCTTCACCAACATTATCGATACCCAGTTCACAATCACTGGCCTAACTGAGGACTGTGTGTATGAGTTTAGAGTAATTGCCAGGAATGCTGCAGGTATTTGGAGCCGACCTTCTCAGGGCACAGGAGAGATTACTGCCAAAGATGAAATTGAGGCTCCAGAGGCCACCCTGGATTCTAAATTCAAAGACATGACTGTTGTTAGTGCTGGTGAGACATTCGTTATTGATGCTGACTACACTGGCAAGCCTCTGCCAGAAGTCGTCTGGTTAAAGGATGGAAAGGAGATTGACAAAGCCACACCAAGAATGGAGGTCTCAACCACAATCACACGTACCATCCTGACAGTCAAGGATTGCATCAGAGTGGATGGTGGCCACTTTGTCCTCAAACTTGTCAATGTGGGTGGAGTCAAGATGATTCCAGTCAACGTTAAAGTTCTGGATAGACCAGGTCCTCCAGATGGCCCGCTAGAAGTCAAGGGGGTCAGAGCAGAAAAATGTTACCTCCACTGGAGCCACCCTTCACATGATGGTGGAGCTGGCATCTCTCACTACATCATTGAGAAGAGAGAGACTAGCCGTCTGTCATGGACCATGGTTGAACCCAAAATCCAGGCCATCAGCTACAAAATCACCAAACTGCTTCCTGGCAATGAATACATCTTCAGAGTCACTGCTGTGAACAAATATGGTGTTGGTGAGCCTTTGGAATCTGAGCCTGTTATTGCTCGTAACCCCTTCACCACTCCCAGTGCCCCCTCTACACCAGAACCAAGTGCGATCACTAGGGACTCAATAGTGCTGACATGGGAGAGACCTGAGAATAATGGAGGTGCTGAGATTGAAGGATATGTCCTTGAAAAGCGCGACAAGGATGGCATCAGATGGACTAAGTGCAACAAGAAGAGGCTTACTGACCTGAGATTCAGATGTGCTGGCCTCACAGAAGGCCACTCTTATGAATTCAGGGTCTCAGCTGAAAATGCTGCTGGTGTTGGAAAACCAAGTGCACCAACTGAATACATCAAGGCCTGTGATGCCATTTATCCACCAGGACCTCCAAATAACCCTAAAGTCACCGGCCATTCGAGTACCACAGTCTCCCTGACCTGGTCAAGACCTATCTATGATGGTGGAGCACAGATCAGTGGATATATGATTGAAATGAAAGAGGCAACAGATGATGAATGGATCACTTGCACACCACACACTGGAGTTCAGGCAACTCACTACACTGTAAAGCATCTGAAGGAGAATGCAGAGTACAACTTCCGCATTGCTGCTTTCAACTGTGAGGGAGTAGGAGACCATGTGGACCTTCCTGGTTCTGTGATTGCAGCAGAGAAGCTAGAGGCTCCTGAAATTGAATTAGACGCTGACCTGAGGAAGATGGTTAATGTTCGTGCCAGTGCCACCTTGCGTCTGTTTGTGACAATCAGGGGAAAGCCTGAGCCAGAGGTCAAATGGTCAAAGGCTGATGGCACTTTGAATGAGCGTGCACAGATTGAAGTCACAAGCTCTTACACAATGCTGGTGATTGAGAATGTTGATAGATTTGACACTGGTAAATATGTACTGACCCTTGAAAACCTCAGTGGATCTAAATCTGCCTTCATCAATGTCAGAGTTCTGGACTCACCCAGTGCTCCTACCAACCTGGTGGTTAAAGATGTGAAAAGAAGTTCAGTTTCTCTTTCCTGGGAACCACCTCTAATAGATGGTGGGGCTAAGATATCGCACTATATTGTGGAGCAGAGAGAGCAAAAGAGAATGGCTTTCACCAGTGTTTGCACCAACTGTGTCAGAAATTCATACCTCATTTCTGACCTTCAGGAGGGAGGCCGATACTATTTCCGTGTGTTGGCTGTGAATGAGCTCGGAGTGGGTCTGCCTACCTCCACAGATCAAGTCAAGGTGGCAGAGGCTCCATTGCCTCCTGGTAAGGTTACCTTGGCTGATGTGACTCGTCATACTGTCACTCTTTCCTGGGAGAAACCTGATCATGATGGAGGCAGCAAGATTACAAACTTTATTGTGGAGATGCAGCCAAAGGGAGATGATAAATGGACCGTGTGCAGTGAAGTCAAAGCATTGGAAGCTACTATTGGTGGACTTGTAACTGGAGAGGAATACTCCTTCAGGGTGACAGCTGTGAATGATAAGGGCAAAAGTGATCCAAAGCCTCTGGCCGCCCCTGTTGTGGTAAAGGACATCACAATGCAGCCCACCATCAAGCTGGTGTACGACACATACAGCGTAAAAGCAGGAGATGATCTGAAGATTGATGTTCCTTTCAAAGGTAGACCTGAACCTGAGGTGTCCTGGAAAAAGGACGGCCATGCGCTTAAGCAAACAACTAGGGTTAATGTTCTTACTTCAAAGACCTCATCCAAGATTGTCATAAAGGATGCAACTAAGGAAGATGTAGGAAAATATGAGATAACTCTTACAAACTCAGTTGGCACCAAGACAGCTACAATCTCTGTTATAATCCTGGACAAACCTGGCCCACCTAGCAACATTAAGATGGATGAGGTGAGCGCTGACTTCATCTCTCTGTCTTGGGATCCTCCAAGCTATGATGGTGGATGCCAAATTAACAACTATGTGGTGGAGAAGAGAGACACCACCACAACCTCATGGCAGATTGTCTCAGCCACAGTGGCCAGAACATCAATCAAGGTGACTCGTCTCAATCAGGGAACAGAGTATCAGTTCCGTATTGCAGCTGAGAACCGTTATGGCAAGAGTTCTTCTATCGACTCTTCGCCAGTTGTTGCTCAGTATCCCTTTGAGCCTCCTGGTGCTCCTACAAATGTCCATGTTTCCCAAGCCTCTAAGTATGGCATGCTTGTGGTATGGGGCAGACCTGCCAGTGATGGTGGCAGCCCTGTAATTGGTTATCACATTGAATGCAAAGAACACAGCAGCATCCTGTGGACCAAGGTCAACAGAGGTCTGCTGGCTGAGAACCAGTTTAAGATGACAGGTATAGAAGAAGGCTTGATGTATCAGTTCCGAGTCTATGCTGAGAATATTGCTGGAATTGGCCCATGCACTAAGGCCTGTGAACCCGTGGCAGCCAGGGATCCATGTGAATCTCCACATAACCTGAGAGTTACCAACATCACCAGGAACTCAGTTTCACTCTATTGGGAGAAACCAGAGTATGATGGTGGAGTGAAGATAACTGGCTATATTGTTGAACGTAAAGAACTTCCTAATGGCCGCTGGCTGAAATGCAACTTCACCAACCTGCAAGACACATACTACGATGTCACAGGCCTAACAGAAGATGTCCAATATGACTTCCATGTCATAGCTAAGAATTCTGCAGAGCTGTTAAGTGCTCCCTCAGAGAGTACTGGTCCTGTCACCGTTAAGGATGATGTTGACCCTCCCACAATTATACTTGAAGATAAGTTAAGACAGCTGGTTGTCATTAAGGCTGGAGAGATCATCCGAATTGATGCTGAAATTACAGGCCGACCACTCCCAGTTGTCTCATGGTTGAAGGATGGAAAGGAGATTCAGGCCAAGGCCAGATGTGAAATCACCTCCACCAATTTCGCAACCACACTGATTGTAAGAGATGCTATCAGAAGGGATTCTGGCCAGTATGTCCTTTCCTTGCATAATGTGGCAGGAACAAGGTCTGTAGCTATCAACTGTAAAGTTCTGGACAGACCTGGACCTTCCTCAGGACCATTAGCAGTTTCTGGTCTCACAGCTGAGAAATGCACACTAACATGGGGTCCTCCTCAGGAGAATGGTGGTGCTGAAATCATGTACTACATTGTTGAGAAACGCGAGACCAGTCGCCTTGCCTGGACACTTGTCTATGGTGACATGAAGGCAACCACCTGTAAAGTGACAAAGCTACTTAAAGGAAATGAGTACATCTTCAGAGTGAGGGGAGTCAATAAATATGGGGATGGTGAGGCCCTGGAAAGTGAGCCGACCAAGGCTATTGATCCATTTACTGTGCCTGCAGCTCCTACTAACGTTCAGGTCACCTCTGTTACTGCTGAGGCAATGACAATCTGTTGGGAAAGACCAGTTTCTGATGGTGGAAGCAGTATCTCTGGCTATGTCATTGAAAAGCGCGAGAAGACTGGCCTTCGCTGGTGTCGTGTAAACAAGAAACCTGTTTATGACCTCAGGGTCAAAGCCTCACATCTCCGTGAGGGCTGTGAGTATGAGTACAGAGTGTTTGCAGAGAACTCTGCTGGGCTCAGTGCTCCCAGTACCCCCTGCCCACTCATCAAGGCAGAAGATCCACAGTTTCTGCCTTCACCTCCTGCTAAGCCTAAAATCATCGACTCAACAAAGACCACAGCCACTCTTTCATGGAATAAACCGCTATTTGATGGTGGAGCACCTGTGACTGGTTACAGAGTCAAATACAGGATTTCATCAGATGATGAATGGATTATTGGGGTCCAGAATACTAAGAACACAGAGTTTACTGTTGTGGGATTGACACCTGGGGTTGAATATGTCTATGTTGTCTGTTCCATCAACAAGATTGGAGTCAGTGAGCACAGTCCTGAGTCAGACAAGCAAATTGCAAAAGAGAGAGCAGAGGAGCCGCTCTTTGACATCAGCAATGATATGAGGAAGACTCTTATTGTGAAGGATGGAAGCTCATTCACTATGACAGTACCCTACAGAGGCAAACCCATCCCCAGTGTAACATGGTCTAAGGCTGATGTTGACCTTAGAGTTCGTGCTGTCATTGACACCACAGACACCTTCACATCCATCACCTTGGAGAAAGCAACTCGTAACGACTCTGGCAAATACACAGTTACCTTGTCCAATGTAGCTGGAACCTCTTCCTTGACATTAAATGTCAGAGTTTTGGATTCCCCTGGACCACCTTCCAATGTAGGCTTCAAGGATGTAACCAGGACCTCTGCTACTGTAACCTGGGACACTCCTGAGAATGAGGGAGGAGGACCAGTCAAGAACTACCTAATTGATATCCGTGAGGCCAGCAAAAAAGGCTGGACGAGATTGACTGACACTTGCCACAGACTGACATACAAGGTGACAGATTTGCAGGAGGGAGAAGTCTACTACTTCAGAGTGACAGGCGAGAATGAGTATGGCATTGGTGTTCCTGCTGAGACCAAAGAGGGAGCAAAGATCTCAGGTATTGAATTTTATTTAATAAAAGTTTTAGAACTGTATTGTAATGCAATAGTGAATTCCTGATTATTTAAATAAAACACATTCTATTCTCTGTCACTAGAAAAACCAAGCCCACCACCAAAGCTGGGTGTGACTGAGGTCACCAAGGAAAGTGTGTCTCTGGCCTGGGCAAAACCAGAACACGATGGAGGCAGCAGAATTACTGGCTACCTGCTGGAAGCTCTTGAGAAAGGCCAGGAGAAGTGGGTTAAGTGTGGTGTAACCAAGTTCATCCACTTCACAGTGTCTGGTCTGAGGGAGAATGCTGAGTACTTCTTTAGAGTCAGAGCGGAGAACATTGCTGGCTTCAGTGATGTTAAGGAAATGGTCACCCCAGTCATGGTCAAAGACCAGCTTGGTAAGTTATAGATCAGATAAATCAAATTTAACAATGTGATCACTAAAGACTACTCAAGAAATGCAAAACAACAGAATAACTTCCATAATTTATAATTATTGTATTTAAGTGAAAAAAAATAGGTCACATTTCACAATACAACACTAATTTCCCTTTCCCTAACTCTGTTACATTTTTGCACCAGAATCTCCTGAGATCAACATGAAGGACTTCCCCCACAACACAGTGTATGTTAGAGCTGGTTCCACCCTCAAGTGTGAGATCCCACTGACAGGCCGGCCTTTGCCTAAGGTCTCCTTGTCCAAGGATAACACGATACTGAAGTCAACAATAAGGTTCAACTCTGAGGTCACCCCTGACAGCATTAAGATCATTCTGCGTGAGAGCATTGCTGGAGACTCAGGACGCTACGACATCATTGCCTCCAATTCCAGTGGAACCACCAAGAGCTTTGTGAATATTGTAGTCCTGGACCGCCCCAGTGCCCCACTCGGACCTGTGGAGCTGTTTGATGTCACAGAGGACAGTGTGAGTCTGAAGTGGCTCCCACCTGCATATGAAGGTGGTAGCCCCATAACTAACTACATCATCCAGAAGAGAGAGACAACCACAGCCAACTGGATGGACGTCTCTTCTGCTGTGGCCCGTTGCACAATGAAGATCATGAAGCTGACCACTGGCCTGGAGTACCAATTCAGAATCAGGGCCGAGAATAGATATGGAATCAGCGAGCACATCGATTCGCCAGCTGTTTCTGTTGTCCTTCCTTACAGTAAGTGTTCTTTCTTTAACTTCCTTCTTGCACCTTCCTATTGATAATTTTCTTACTCTGTTTCTTATTGGGAAAATATCAACACCCTTTTACTCTTGCTCTACAGCTATTCCCGAAGCTCCATCTACTCCAGAGATCACTGCCGTAACCAGGGAGACCATCACTGTTGCCTGGAAGGAACCAAAGTCAGATGGTGGCAGCCATGTGTTTGGTTACCATCTCCAGATGAAAGATAGGAACAGCATCCTTTGGCAGAGGGTCAACAAAATGGTGATCCGTGCCACTCACTACAAGGTCACCAACATCAATGCTGGACTTATTTATGAATTCAAGGTAGCAGCAGAGAATGCTGCTGGAATCAGTCCCTTCAGCAAGGTTTCTGATGCAGTACTTGCCATTGATGCCTGTGGTAAGTTGAACTTCAAAACCTGTCTATTAAAGTTAAAGAAATCAAATTGCACTTCTTAGCACAGTCTTATATTTGCCTCTTCTTGGTAATGCAGAGCCACCTGTGGACCTGCGCATCAGTGACATCACCAAGCACTCTATCAGCCTGGTCTGGAACAAGCCCAACTATGATGGTGGATCGCCAATCACTGGTTACATGATTGACAAGAGAGAGGGTGTTAGTGCCAAGTGGACCAAAGCCAACCTCACCAATGTCACAGACACACGCTTCACTGTGACTGGTCTAACCCAGGACGAGACATATGAGTTTAGAGTCATGGCAAAGAATGCTGTTGGCTCAGTGAGCAGCCCATCCATGACTGCTGGACCTGCCACATGCGTAGACACCTATGGTAGGTCTCTAGGGCTGGTCCCCCTAAGAGGATAACATGTTACAATTTGACAATTGATGACATTATTTGTAAAACTGGCTGTCATATTTTTGAAATGCACTTTTCTACATGATATTCTATTATCAGTCATGTTCTATTATGTACAATGTTGATATCAGAATCTGTTCTCACCTGCCTATTTTCTGGTTAATTATCCAGGTGCCCCAGAGGTTGAAATACCTCAAGAGTACTTCAGCGAGGTCAAGTACAGAGCTGAGTCTAATGTGGAACTCAAGTTTAACATCAAAGCCAAACCTGCTCCTACGATTGAGTGGTTCAAGGATGGCAGAGAGCTTGAGCCTACTGCACAGCTTTCCTTCAAACACACATTTGAGTCCACTAGTTTGTTCCTGAAGGACACCACTCGTTTGAACTCTGGAGCCTATGAAGTCAGGGTGAAGAACTCTCTGGGATCTGCATGCGGAATAGTCAGGCTGCTTATTCAAGGTATTCAGATATCATTTTTGTACTGTAATTATGACAGTAAGTCTATCTTGCATGAAACGTGATGTGTATGAATATGTTTTTCCTCTATCCAGACAAGCCAGGCCCTCCTGCTGGAGAGATACAGTTCAAGAAGGTGACAGCAGACAATATCACCATCATGTGGTCCCCACCTTCTGATGAGGGCGGTGCCATGGTAACGCATTATATTGTGGAAAAGAGAGAGACCAGCAGGGTCATGTGGTCCATCGTCTCAGAAAAACTGGTCGACTGCATTGTGAACGTGCCCAGACTCATCCGGGGCAATGAATACATCTTCAGAGTCCGTGGAGTCAACAAATATGGCATCGGAGATGCACTGGAGTCTGAACCTATTGTCGCAAAGAACGCATTTGGTAAATAAACAGAATAAATTTACCATCCTTCACCACAAGTGCTTTACAGCTGAGAGTTATTAGCCCTGAAAATGTCAAACACTTCAGTGTTTGATTTTTGTGTAATTTATGTACAAATGATGCACAAATACAAGTAAAATTTCAACAATAGAAAACTATTGTGTTCATCTAATCTGATCATTATGATGTTGCACAGTTCCTCCTAGTGAACCATCCAAGCCCAAAGTGACCATGATCACAAAGTCCACCATGACAGTTATCTGGGAAAGACCAGCATTAGATGGAGGCAGCGACATTGATGGCTACTACCTGGAGAAGAGGGAAAAGAAAAGTCTGCAGTGGTTCAAGGTTTGTTTGCTGATCTATTTTAGGGGAAAATTATAAGTATAAAAGAAGCCTAATTCATATCTGGCATATATAAATATCATAACAATCATTTGTTTTGGCCAGGTGGTGAAGGGCACTATCAGAGACACAAGGCAGAAAGTAACCAACCTGGTGGAGAACAACGAGTACCAGTACAGAGTTTGTGCTGTCAACAAGGCTGGAGCAGGAAACTACTCTGAGGCTTCTGACCTCTACAAGGCCTACGACCCCATCGGTGTGGTTTAAATTATCTTCTAGAATCATTATGCAAGCTTTTTTAGGAATTTTGTCTTAAGATTTCTCTATTATGAACTGGTGACAACATCAATGCCCTTTTGTCTCCTCCAGATTTACCTGGTGAGCCAACCAAGCTGCGTGTGGTCGACTCCACAAAGACTTCCATAACCCTTGGCTGGGAGAAGCCCGTCTATGATGGTGGCAGTGAAATCACACACTACATTTTAGACCAGATGAATTCAGAGGATAAAGAATGGGTGACCATCAACCCGAAGGTCAAGACCTGCGAGTATGTGGTGTCTCACCTCAAACCTGGAGTCTACTACTTCTTCAGGGTATCTGCTGTCAACTCCAAGGGCAAAGGAGAAGACATCAAAATGTACCAGCCTGTGCAAGCCAAAGACATCTTGGGTTTGTAATCATTAAGATTCCTTGATGGTTCAACACTTAATATTGCTTATGGCTTCTAATCATTGTCAGTGATTGTCATGTGGATGTATTCATTCTGATGGTATATAATTATTAATATATTTACTTCTTGCTCTTTTACTCTTTCTGTTGCCCTTATCTCTAACAGAGGAGGCAGATCTGGACCTCGACATTCCGATGAAAACCCAGTATATTGCCAAGGCTGGCCGTGACGTGGAAGTGTTCATCCCTCTTAAGGGACGCCCAGCTCCCAATGTCACATGGCGTCGTGGAGACCGCAACATCGCTGGTGACAACCGTTATACTATCACCAGCAGTGAGCGAGCCACCACACTCCTCATCCCTAAGGTCACCCGTGATGACCGTGGCAAATACCTGTTGGAGATTGAGAATGGTGTGGGAGAACCAAAGATAATCACAGTTTCCCTTAAGGTTCTGGACAGTCCAGCTGTCTGCCAGAAGTTGATGGTTAAGAATGTGACGAGAGGAAAGCTGACCCTCAGCTGGGAGGCTCCTCTCATCGAAGGAGGTTCACCTGTTACTAATTACATTGTTGAGAAAAAGGCCTCTACAATGAAGGCCTACCAGGTGATCACAGCCGAGTGTGCCAATACGACTTATAAGGTGACAGGCCTGGAGGAGGATGTAGCATACTTCTTCCGTATTTCTGCTGAAAATCAGTTTGGCGTGGGTGACACCTGTGAAACCACTGAGCCTGTAAGAGCCACAGAAACCCCTGGAGCTGTTAAAGACTTAGTGATGCTGGACTCTACAAAGACCTCTGTTACCCTGCAGTGGACTAGACCTGACCATGATGGTGGCAGCCACATCACTGACTACATCATTGAGAAGAGATCCAAGGAAGATCCCAACTGGACTCTGGGAGCCACATGCAAACGCCTCAGCTGTGAGGTGACAGGACTCAAGGAGAACGCTGTCATGGACTTCAGAGTGTTTGCTAAGAATGAGAAGGGCAACAGCGATTTCTCATTGATTGGCCCCATCACAGTGATGGACTTCATCATTCCACCCGAGGCCAACCTTATTGACTACCCCAATGGAGAGCTTGCTGTTCGTATTGGTCAGAACATTCACATTGAGTTGCCCTTCAAAGGTAAACCAAGACCTGCAATCAGCTGGCTAAAGGACAACTTCCCTCTGAAGGAGAGTGACAAGATTCGCTTCAGAACTACTGATAACAAGACATCAGTCACAGTCAGAGGAGTCAAGAAGGAACATGCAGGCCAGTACACCTTGGTTCTGGACAACAGAGTCATCAAGAACTACTTTGACATTAATGTGGTTACTCTAGGACCTCCTTCAGTGCCTGTTGGTCCCATCCGCTTCGATGAAATTAAAGCACAGAGTATCATTATTTCTTGGGATGAGCCAAAGGAGGATGGTGGTGGTGAGATCACCTGCTACAGTGTTGAAAAACGTGAGACTTCCCAGGCCAACTGGAAGATGGTCTGTTCCAGTGTTGTCAGGGCCACCTTTAAGATTCCCAACCTTGTCAAGGGAACTCAGTACCAGTTCAGAGTCCGTGCAGAGAATAAGTATGGAGTCAGTGAGTCACTTAACTCCTCAGATGTTGTTGCTGAGCACCAATACAAACCTCCAGGACCTCCAGGAAAGCCATTGGCATTCAACATCACCAGTGATGGTATGACCATCAAATGGGAAGCCCCAGGCTTTGACGGAGGATCCCCAATTTTGGGTTATAATGTTGAGAAGAAAGACAGGAACAGCCTCTTGTGGCAGAAGGTGAACTCCGTCCTCATCTCCAACAGAGAGTACAGGATAATTGGTCTCATCGAGGGTCTGGAGTACTCTTACAGAGTCTATGCTGAGAACAATGCTGGAACCAGCCCTGTTAGTGAACAGAGCAAACATGCACTTGCTATCTCACCTGTTGGTAAGTACATGCTATACATCTATCTATGATGAGGCATAGCTATGTGTTTAAAGAAGCACAAAAACATTTTGGGAATTTTTCTTTATTTGCAGTCTTACCCAGAATCTGAAAAGAAGATAGATATAAGAACTGTGAGTTGATTTTTCTTTCTCTTTCAATAAGATCCACCTGGCAACCCTGTCTGCATAGATGTCACCAGAGACTCTGTTACCCTCCAGTGGGAAATCCCCAAGAAGGATGGTGGCAGCAAAATTGTTGCCTACAGTGTGGAGAGGCGCCAAGGTAGAGGCAAATGGCTGCGTTGCAACTTCACTGATGTCTGCGAGACCCAGTACACCGTGACTGGCCTGTCCCCTGGAGACAGATATGAGTTCAGAGTAATCGCCAGAAATGCTGTTGGCACAATCAGTCCGCCATCCAACTCCTCTGGTTACATAATGACCAAGGATGAGAGCAGTAAGTATTATATAATTTCATGAATTTTGGTTTTTCATATCTAAGTGATTGTTCAGTTTCCTAATCTTTTTGTTCTCTTTCCAACAACAGTTTCTCCTGAGATCGAGTGGTCTTCAGACCAGGTGACTACCTTGAAGGCTGGTGAGAACGTGAAACTCAGCTGCACCATCACTGGACGTCCTGTCCCCCAGATTGTCTGGTATAAGGATGGCAAGGAGATTGACAAGAGGACTATGTTTGACATTGAGATTACAACCGGCATTGGCACCAGCAGTGTGTTTGTTCGTGATGCTGACAGGAACCACCGTGGCATATATACCATAGAAGCCAAAAATAGCTCTGGTACCAAGAAAGCTGATGTCAATGTCAGAGTACAAGGTTGGTAAACATTGATGAATATGTTTTTGATATCTTGTGTATGATACACATATTTTTAAACCTATTTAGGGGCATTTTTTAAAGTACATCCTATACCCTATTGTTTCTGTGCAGATACTCCTGGACCTGTTGATGGTCCAATCCGTTTCACTGGCATCACAGCAGAGAAGTGCACCGTGTGGTGGAACCCACCAGAGAATGATGGCTGTGCGGCCATTACCCACTATGTGGTGGAGAAGAGGGAAACTTCCAGGATCTCCTGGGCATTGGTCACCTCCAAATGTGAAGCCTGTTCTTACAATGCCACCAATCTCATCAAGGGCAATGAATACCAGTTCCGAATCTCTGCTGTCAACAAGTTTGGTGTTGGCAAACCATTAGACTCTGATCCAGTCATTGCACAGATGCAATACAGTAAGTAAAGTGATTTCACCAATCTTTTGCTTTAAAGCTGACAAAAAAATTACGAAAACCCACCAACTTATATTCAAATGGTAACTTTAATGCTGTATATTCTCCTCTATCCCTCAGCTGTGCCTGATGCCCCTGGTACCCCAGATGCCACGCATGTGACTGGAAACAGCATCACCATGTGCTGGACCAGGCCAAGATCAGATGGAGGCAATGAGATCAAACACTACATCTTGGAGAGGAGAGAGAAGAAGAGCCTGCACTGGGTTAAGGTTTCCTCCAAGAGGCCCATCACAGAGCTTAGACACCGTGTGACCAACCTAACCGAGGGCAACGAGTATGAGTTCCGTGTTATGGCTGAAAATGGTGCTGGCATTGGACCAGCTAGCGGTACTTCAAGACTCTTCAAATGCAGAGAACCAACCAGTACTCCCAGTTCCCCAACATTAATCAAGGTAGGATTACACAAACACTACATAGAATTTTAAGATAAGAACAATGACGATATAAAGCATAGCATAACGTGCTGAGGTCAGTCTTAAGATATTTGTCCAGTTTTAAGTTCACCAAGAATGTAAAAGTCATATACACTGACAGATATATCAGTTTTTGAAAAAGCTATTTTGAGTAATTAGTATGGCGAATGAAAATCAGCATGCAACATATCAAGGGGCATTTTAACACTGAATAAACCTAAAATAAATACCTTTGTTTTTTGCCATACAGGTCACTGACTCTACCAAGTCCTCTGTCAGCCTGGAATGGACTAAACCAGTCTTTGATGGTGGTTTGGAAATCATTGGCTACAATATTGACATGTGCAAGGCCAGTCTGGAAGAGTGGCACAGAGCAAATGAGCAGATTTGCATCCACACATCATACACTGTTAAAGGCTTGGTGCCTGGAGAGCTCTATAAGTTCAGAGTCAGTGCCGTGAACAGTTGTGGAGAGAGTGATGCCTCAGTGATGCCAAGTGCTGTTCAGGCTTTAGACAGACTTACAACTCCTGAAATCAACCTTGATGCCAAATTCAAGCAGACTCACACTGTGAAGAATGGTGGCACTGTCACCCTCACAGTTGCCTTCCAGGGCAAACCAGCTCCTCTTGCCACGTGGTCTAAGGTTGATGGTGAGCTTCCTGTCATGGCCGATGTCAACACCACAGATTCTTCATCTACTCTCATTATCGAGGGTTGCACTAGGTACGAAGCCGGCAAATATACCCTCTCCCTGGAGAACAACATTGGGCGCAAGTCCATCACCTTCACTGTCAAAGTCCTCGACACACCTGGACCTCCAGGACCAATCACTTTCAAAGACGTTACTCGTGGAGCCTTGACAGTTATGTGGGATGCCCCCACTAATGATGGCGGAGCTCGGGTCCACCACTACCTCGTGTACAAACGTGAGGCCACCCGCCTGGCCTGGCAGGAGGTCAGCAACAAGTGCACTCGCCAGATGATCAGGGTGGTTGGTCTGGATGTTGGTGTGCCCTATCTGTTCAGGGTGATTGCAACAAACCAGTATGGCCAAGGTGAAGCTTATGAGATGACAGAGCCCATCATTGCCACCGAAGAACCTGCGCCGCCCAAGAGACTGGATGTTGTCGACACCACCAGTTCGACAGCTTCCCTGGTGTGGCTGAAGCCAGATCATGATGGAGGCAGCCGCATCAGAGGATATATCGTTGAATTCAGAGCTAAAGGCACTGACCGCTGGGTTGTTGGTGGAGAGTCTAAAACCCTGAAGATGCTGGTAGAGGGTCTGATTGAAAACACAGAGTATGACTTCAGAGTCAGGGCCAAGAATGACGCAGGAATCAGTGAACCTCAGGGCACCTTTGGCTCTGTGGTTATCAGGGAGCCTCGCATTGAACCAACTGCTGACCTTAGCAGCATCACCAACCAGCTCATCACCTGCAAGACTGCCACCACTTTCACCATTAACATCCCCATCAGTGGCAGGCCTGCACCTAAGGTTACCTGGAAGCTGGAGGAGATGAAGCTGAAGGAGAGTGACAGAGTGTTGATCAGAACCTCACAGGAGATGACTTCTTTGATTGTCAGAGACAGCAAGAGGAGTGACAGCGGCAAGTACTACCTGGTCCTAGAGAACTCTGCTGGTGTGAAGACGTTCACAGTGACAGTGGTTGTTGTTGGCAGACCAAGTCCACCAACAGGGCCTTTGGAAATTTCTGGAGTGTCATCAGAGTCATGCAGCCTTGCCTGGTCTGTGCCAGCTGATGATGGTGGCTCTGAGATCACCAACTACATCGTAGAAAAACGAGAGGCAGGCTCTTCCTCTTGGCAAGTTGTAAACTCCAGTGTGAAGAGAACCACCATCAGAGTGACTCACCTTACCAAGTACATGGAGTACACCTTCAGAGTGTGCGCTGAGAACAAGTTTGGAGTCAGCAAGTCCACTGAGTCTGCAGCTGTTGTCATTGAACATCCATATGGTGAGTTCTCTCCTTTGCAAATCCTGTTTTTATACAGTTATACAGATACCAAATTTTAACATATTTTTGAATACATGTACAAAAGAATTTTAAAATTGAGAATCTCTTCTCACCTCAATTTCATTCCCACAGTTCCCCCAAGTCCTCCAGGTCGTCCCGATGTGGTATCTGTGTCCGCTAATGCCATCAGCATCAAATGGGATCTGCCATATGCCGACGGTGGCAGCCAGGTGACAGGCTACTGGATTGAGAAGAAGGAGAGAAACACCATCTTGTGGGTGCGGGAGAACAAGCTGCCCTGCCTGGAGTGCCAGTACAAGGTGTCCAACCTGATCGAAGGCCTGGAGTACCAGTTCAGGGCGTATGCCATGAACATTGCTGGACTCAGCAAGGCCAGCGAGGCTTCCAGACCTGTGGTGGCACTCAATCCTGTTGGTGAGGGAAACATTTATGTACACCTCATTCAGTTTAAACTGTGAAATCAGCTTCTGAAAAACATTATAAAGCCATGAAAAGCTGTATAATAGTTTAACAATACACGTCTCTCCCTCCCTGCTCAGATCCTCCTGGTAAACCCGAGGTGACAGACATCACTCGTAACTCTGTGTCGTTGTGCTGGACCATACCATTTAATGACGGTGGCAGCAAGATTGTTGGTTATGTGGTGGAGAGGAAAGTCCATAGCAAAGAAGAATGGGATGACAACCGCTGGCTCAAGTGCAATTACACCACCATCAGTGAGAACTACTTCACTGTCATCAACCTGGGAGAGGGAGACACTTATGAGTATCGTGTCATCGCCAAGAATGCTGCTGGCGTCCACAGTGCACCCTCTGAGATTACTGGACCAATCACATGCAAGGATGAATACTGTAAGTTAAACAATTAGAGTTTTAAAGTTACAAGACTGTAGTTTTCAATCTACATTCAGAGTTCATTTCTCATGAATCTGCATCTGATATTTCTTTAAAAAAATACTTAAAAACAGATATCATTTTTTAGGTTTGCTGTTGATTATATGGTAGCATCTTGCTTGACAGGATCTAATTAATTTTATTGTGATGCAAATTAAACTGTTCTTTTCCCCCCTTGCAGCTCCTCCAAGAGCTGAACTGGACAGCAAGTTGGTGGGTGAGACTGTAACTGTCACCGCTGGCTCCGACCTGGTCCTGGATGGTACTGTGGGCGGTAAACCAGAGCCAACAGTATACTGGTCCAAGGGCGACAAGATTTTGGAGCTCGGAGAGAAATACTCCCTGACCTACACTGCCACCAGAGCCATGGCCGTTATCAAGAACTGTGACAGATATGACACAGGCAGATACATCCTGACCGTCAAGAACGCCAGTGGAATCAAGACCGCTGCTGTTACTGTTAAAGTTCTTGGTGAGCAATAAATAAACTTAAAACTTTACTCTCAGTTGACTATTGAATTGAATTTGACTAAATAGTTAAATATTAAGTAGAATACCAGTCGATATTTGTGCCACTGGACTGTCTGAACTCTCTGTTTTTCTTTCTTTAAGACACTCCTGGAGCTCCAGCTGATAAGATCGTGATCAGTAGAGTAACAGAGGAGAAGTGTACCGTGTCCTGGAAGATTCCTCTGGAAGATGGTG